>VBVQ01000125.1:0-89299 GCA_011636635.1 Tetramorium simillimum | reverse complement strand
ATATATATATATAAAATAGATAATGTCGTGATGTAGTTTTCTGATCAGAAGACATAATAAAAGTATACTTGACAATTAAAGACGCATTACATTTTCCAAAAGGTGCAGCAATATTAAGTGCGTTCGTACTTTGGATAAACTTACGAAAACCTGATACGAAAGTCTCTTATGAGTAATTAGTTGTGAAAAAATATTATATAATAATCAGGAGTTTTATTGCATATTCTTTAGTTAATTTCTTTTTATTTCAAGTTAATCGAAGAAATCTCAATTTTATGTAATTAATTCACTCCTGTTTAATTCGTCCTATTGATTTATATGCAACATCAGCAAAACTCGACGTATCGATACATTATTCATGGTGAAGATATAATCAAGAATATAATCAATCTGATGCAAACCTTTGTATATTTTCATTATTTCCATAATTAACCAATTTATTCACTGAAAAATCGACTTATATTTGCGTTGTAATTGTAAATGCAGACCACGTGAATAACATAATTTTAATTAAAGATATTTAGATGTGTAAAGAGTAACCTGTGTTTTAGTTGAGTAACGAATCATTAATTGTAAGTAGCTAAAGCTGTTACATAACGTAACAGTCTTTTCTGCGAGCCATGGTATACGCGTAATTGGTAAAATGATAATCCATTAATTACTAATTATATATACTAAACAGTCGCGATTGAGAGATTCATGTATATGTAAATGTGCAATTAAAGAAATAAGCTGCGGCCACTTGTGCTTGATTTTCGATCGATTTCGATTATAATTAAAACGACGAAAACGAAAATGCAGATAAGATAAGCGTTTTATAATGTAACTCAATTGAGACGTGTTTAATCGTTTAAATATCGTATAATGTTCGATACTCATATCTTGATTAAAATAAGAACATTTTGCAAATATAAAGCAATTTTGCAACGTAAATTGATATACGAACATTTCCCGATAAACATGTAATATGTAATTTAAGGTAATTCTATAAATCATGTAATTCAACATAACCGATTCTATTCTCAACCAACACAATTTTCTTCTCTTTCATTAATTCATAAATATAGAATTAAAAAAAAAGTTACTTGCAGACAATTTAATGTTTTGACAATAATATTAATATTAATCACAAGACATTCATGTTTACAATTTTTATAATGTATTCTACAGACATACATTATACTCAATAAAGAATGGAATTTTAAAAAATAGACTCTGAGAACAAAACTATGTTGGAACAAATAAATTTTCAAATCTCAAAAAGTAAACCGCATAAAAGAGAACAAAGAAATAAGAGCGAAATAAATCCGAAAATGGTCTATTCTAATGGCGTTAAAATATATACTGACACGAGAAACTGGAAATGGAATTTTTTTACCAGACTGACTGGAATTAAATAAAATTTTTATTCATAGATATGTATATGCGCACATATATTTACTCTCAAGGTTACGAAGACAAAAAGAAACGTTGAGTTACGCTGAATGGCAAGGAACAGCAATGTAATGTTTATGAGATATTTTCAAGTCTACAAAATCTTGCAAATCGCTCGTTTTTAGAGTCACTCAAAGAATAATGAAACTCAACATGCTTGACTATCGCAATTATGTTGTTAAGTACGTACAAAAATTTTACAAGAATTCTACAGCAACACGCAAGAAACCGCTTGACGTAATTTTTAAAACTCACTTTTTCTCACTTAATTGACCATTAAAATTTTATGTTTCTCGCTGTGACTTGTATGTATATCATAAAGTGTCACTGATGTCTTAGCGGAACCTTCTGATCCTTTTCTCTAAAGTATTTTTCACGAATTGTCTTGATTACCTGAACAATTAGTAGACTCAAGGAAGTCGTCAGCATTGCGTAATCTTACATAAGGACTTGTCTAATAATAAATAGGTAAGAGTACAAATGACAAATAATTGGTACGTAATCTACAATAACTCGACATGTGACACAAGCAACTTAATTTGTAATTTACGTTAGATAGACAGTATTTCGCATGTCATGGATAAATGATCGAAGAGCCGTTAGTTTGATTATTGAACACGAGAGTACAATATATAAGTCATAACAATTTTGAGGCCTTCAGACGATACAGTTGGAATGACAATGACTGACTCATCATCGAAGAAGCCATCACATACTCGATGATGTGTTACACAAAGCTTTTCAAAGTTTGCAATATCTCGTCGAGAGTAACTAAAAGTTTTTTTACGCATTAGTATTATATTGAAATACATTCGATATAATTGAAATTTGCGGAACTCAAATGAAAATTAAATGCTAAATATAATATTTTTATTTAATTAAAATTAAAACATAAAACAGTTATTTCAGCAAGTATTGCTTATTAAATTAGCGTTTTAGTTGTTTAGAACGTTAGTTCTTAATTCTGTTCAAGTCTTTTATTTTCTTTGCAGTATAATGTCTTTGACAATTGAATGATTTTCCATTTCTCTTCACATTATAGACGTCCAATTTCAATAAAAATCCATAGTGACCGAATGATGTATTTATTTTCACAAAGATTAATAAACATTTCATTCATTTTCGTCATATTTTTCGTTCGTCATCGATAATTCTTTTGCGTCTGTTATCCAGATTACGTAAGCTGATTAGCTAGATATAAATGTAAATCGAACATGTCGAGTTGCTCCATTGATTAATTTTAAAAACATTGCTTTATTTGACGCGCATGTTTAACATCTGCTTGATATTAAAATTCAGAAGCCTCGCCTGGAAGGCACAATCAACTCGACTTACAACGAATTAACGGTTGTCTTTTTTTTTCAACCACTTTCCAATTCCGCTGTTCCACTTATTTTCAATTGGAAAGAATCTGCGTGAAAAGTGACCGTTCCCGATGTAATGCTGGTTTTAACGTTTTATTTTTCTCTTATAAAGGTAGATTCGCGAAGAGATAAAAGTAAAGGAAGCGTTAATATGCTGATTCGAGCCTTGGATTAAAAATATAAACGAGATATAAAGAAAGAAACAGAGATAAAAATCTGTCTGGTATGAAATCTAATCTGACAATCAATTAAAATCGATTAAGAATTAGCTTTTCTCAACTAATATTATCTTAAATCTTTCAATAACGAATCCACCATTAAAATATTGTCATTTTATGTAGTATATGATATCTTGAATCACAATTGATAACGATCGTTTGAAAGGCGCGCACGCGATCCAATACTCTCGGGACCTTGTTGATCATTGCGACACGGAGAGAAAAGAAATCCGGAATTGTCTTAGCGCGAAGAAAAAAGAAGAAGTAATTGTAGGTTTTAGGAGGTTACGGAGGAATGTCGGCGTGACAACTCAGTCGACCGCAGAAAATGTAGGAAATAGAAAACAAAAAGTTTCTGCGAGACTTCATATTGCTGCGATCACGTGAATCTCGTCATTTGTGCGCGCGAGCTCGTATTTGATACTTATTATTAACATTATTCATATTTCAATTACAGTTTCTCTAATCGTCACGGTTATTGTCCGGCATCTCGTCACGGTTGTCACTTTTCTTTTCTTCTCACCGGAAAACGCATAAACCTACCAAGTTGCACTACGCGCAAATATATTTTGCAAAAATGTATGTCGTTCCTCGTGTCAGTATAAGTTTTTTTTAAATAAAAAACCATTTATGACCAGATATTTGGGTTAAATAAAGAAAATATTTTCAAATAATAAATTAGTAAAACTCTTGAATCTTGAAATTTTAAAAGATTATTAAGAATTCTAAAAAGTTGATTATTATTCACATAAGTGTGGAGATTTAATAAAATTTCGTTATAAATCCACTTAAAAACAATTTCTTAAATAAAATAAGACTTTAATTTATATGTGCATATTGTTGTTATCTCTGTCAAAATTTATTTATTTACTTATTGTGTTGCCTGCATTCGCAATTTGATGCAATTTAATCAAGTCTACGACAAAAATCTTGAGAAAACCACAAAACAAAATTAAAGTTGCATAAGGAAGAGTTTATATTTTCATTGTAAGCCGCAAACGGGGCGAGGGGCGAGCTAATTAGAGTAATTATTTGACAGAACAGTTTATTCAACATTACGTAAAACTACCGGTTAATGCTTCAAATCGTCGTTTCAGGCAATCCCATCAAACACAGGGAATGCCAACGAAATCACGTGATCTCATTGCTTCCGAGTCGGATCAGATACGCGCGAATGCATCAAACGAAGTGCCGCTGAGTGATTCGCATCGATCGATTTACGTAAAAGTACCGATATTAATGAGCGCGAACTTGACTTTACCATACACCGCTGTTTGTTTCACAACGGTGAAATATAAGGTCTCTCACACGGTATCACTAGCAACTGTGAATCACGGCGCATTATTTTATAAAGTCCATCGCAATGAAAAAAAATGTGCTTCTCTTTTCTTAATTTTCATCAAGGCAAGTATAATAGATTGGCCCAAACACTCGCCGATTTTTATTTTTATCTCAATAAAGTCGATATTATTGTTCGGAAAAAATTGAAATCACGGTCACCGTTATTCGTTTTTTCTTCAATTTGAATAATTTTCTCCTTTTATTGTTGAGAATAGCTGATTAATAAATAATTTGGCAATTAACTCGATATATTAAAGATCGCTTGAGAATTCAAGAAAAGAAAATGTTAAAAAAAATTTTGATTATTTATAATTAGTTCTGAAAAGAAATTTGGATTAAAATGTCATTATTTGATAGTTAACATTAAATAACTGGACAGTTATTTTGATAAAATTTTGAAACAAGTAAAGAAAAAACTTTTTTTTAAGAAAGAACTTTATAAATGTAAGTTAAATAAAGACAAGTTTTATAAAATAGCACCTAAAATTAATTTAAGATATATTTTTAGTTCTGGGAATATTCCTGATCTCGTCATGCACGACATCGCTTCTCCATGTTAGTTGCGAGTTAAATAGAAATTGTAAGCAATTTAATACTTGATACATATTACGATATGTCAATTGCAGCGGATGGATAATCAGTATCGAATAGTATGAATACCACGATGGTTACATAAAACTGACAAAGTCACATGTGCGGAATTCGCGATTAGTATCACACTGTGAAACTCGCGAAATTATCCAACTTTCGACCCATCTTTCGAGAATTAACGAACTCGTCAATTAACTCAGTAATTTCAACATAGTCATTAACATTGACCTTGCGTTCGAAAGCGTGAACGTTTCCAGACTACGTAGTAGATTATGATAATCAATGGAAAGATTTTCAATTCTATCTCGAGTCGAGAGTGAGACGATAAAGTCAAGGAATACGATCGCCTGAAGTAGCAGCCATAAATCTCTCGCTGAATTTCGTATACGTATATTATTATTTAAGTTATCTAAAGTAAATTATTTAGACTTTATTTACACATATACATACATGTATGCAAACACATATTCATTAAATAAAATTATATATATATATATAATTATTAAATATAATCTCAATATAATTTTTGTAAAATATATTTTTTCTGCTTTCATTTTCTCTATCTTTTTCATATGTTAATTTAAAAAAAAACGTGACATTCTTTTATGGAAAGAAATGAGCAGAAAGTAATTGTACTACATTATGCGAGAAACATAATAATTTTGCGTTTACTGTTATCAAAATAGCGAACGTATACATTCAAGATCAATTTATTAAAAAGAGATATCAGACAACACTTTGTCATTTGAATATTTCTGTTCCTATCACATGAACCTACTTTTACACGACATATCGAAAGTCAAGTCACATCACCGTACTACGCAGTACCTTCTATTTAAAGAGACTCCAAAACGCCGAAAGCTATTTACATGGGATACGTAGTCGGGAAGTCGTTTGCTATATAAGATAAATCTCGATAGCCTCTCAATTTAAATCTTATAATTTCAAGAAATTCATACTTCCACCTTAGAAGCACAAAAAGATCTTTGTACTTGTTCATAATAATAAAAATACAACAAACAAAACACAGATACTTATATTTCGTCCGTCTGAAGATTGAGCTGACCGAAATGTAACATATTTACACATTTGCTTACTTGATATTATATATTGATATTATATAGTTAGGAAGCCATTTAACAATCGCGTCTCCGTCTGTTCAGCTTACCTTTCGTCGAAGCGGGAGCTTCCACGTCGAAGACCTCGGGTCTCTTCACCTCCAATTTCTTTCGATCTGGAGTCATCGCGTTCTCGACCATGTTGCTGGCCACGCCGAGGAGTCGATCGAGTCGGACGGAACGGCCTGTCGGGGCGCCAAGCGTCTCCAAAGAAGAGGACTCCGTCCCAAAAAATCGGTGTTGGTTTTGTTCCGCGTGTAGCACGCAGTGCGACGGTCACTCTGACACTGTTACAAACACGGCCAAACTCGCGACACTTAGAGGCGAACACCTCGCGCATGTCGGCCAATTAGACCACGCCGTGGGAGCCCCACCGGCGCGACTCTCCACTCTTCTCCCACAAGCGCGGCGCGCTTTTCCTCAATCGTACCTGCCTATCAGCGAGTCACAAACGAAATAGCACAACAAAACGATCAGATCCCTAAGAACAATAGTTTGCGCGCGCGCGCGTACATAAAAAGTACAAAAAGAAAAAATGATACGATGGAATGTCCCGACAGAGGCAGATTCCAAACCGATGCGCGATACGACGCGTCGTATAGACAAATGCACAGTGTACAGAGCAAATATGTACAGAGTGTCTCGAGACTGTCGTTCGTTCCTTTATTCGTGAATCTTTGGGCGATGCGAGGTCAGGTTGCTTCTTCCGCAAGAAATGTATCTCGTATCTTATAAAAACGTGACACTCTTCATTTATGAATCAAAATTCTTCGACCATCTTTCCTAGATCGTACTTTCTTAATCCTTAGACTACTTAAGATAATTCTTTTTCAGCAAAATTGCCGAAAAAGTTGTCAAACAAATTATAAATCTCCAACATGAGATATTTTCGATAATAAATGCTCAAATCAAGATAATGTATTATTAAACCTCTTGAGATTAGTCGAGATAAAGTTGCGAGACACTGATATCTTTAGAATATAAATGCGTACGTAACTTTGAATGAAAAGAAACTTGAAAAAATTAATCATTACAAATAATGATATATGTGTACATATACCTTATTTTTCAATTATAATTTCGATTATAATTTCAAGTGGCTTTTATTTTGACAAAATAATATGGTCGTGGAGATATGATCGTACTCGACATTTGAAACATGCAAAAGGAAATTATATCCCGTTAAATATGTAAAACCAGATAAAGGTGATAAAAATAGATATAGATTTGCAATATGTTTCTAGTTTTTAAGAGCTAATTTATTCCATTAGAATAATGTATAAGGGAACAGTTAAGTACAGCAATTCATTA
The DNA here is from genome assembly GCA_011636635.1 of Tetramorium simillimum. Taxonomy (NCBI): domain Eukaryota; kingdom Metazoa; phylum Arthropoda; class Insecta; order Hymenoptera; family Formicidae; genus Tetramorium; species Tetramorium simillimum. The sequence continues at coordinate 81,922 of VBVQ01000125.1, read as the reverse complement.
ATCATTATTAATATTCTATCAACTCATTTAAATTCAATAACTAGAAAATATTTAGAGCATGTACATTAATGCGAATCAGTTGATTGAATCTCTTAAGAAGCGTATTAAGAATACGTATAAGGTATTTGTATGCGTATTAAGAATACGTATAAGGTATTTGTAGTATAGTTATAAAAATTATTACGGATACTACATCATGTTTGTCAGCACGAGAAAAATAACACATGTCACACGTGTCCCAGCACGTTTAAATTATCCGTCCCAACCTATCTGTTTCAATGATTTAACTGACGCTTTCACGTATAATTTACGTGATCGGTATGAAGAAGAGGAAACAGTGGCTCCAATGTCCAAAGAAACAGTTGCTATTTTCAACATGACTATCAGTGATAACGAAACGGCAGATACGCTATTCGATTGTAATTATAATCGACTCAAAATCGACTGAAGACTAGATAATACGTGTCACTTCAATTAAATGTTCAAATACCTTTCGCAAGAAGTGCTCTATCAAAATTATAAACAATTATTCTTAAAAATAGAATTGTGATCAAATAAAACGGTCAAATATTTCAATATAAAATATCTATTTCTTTATATTTCTTAAGATAAGACTAATATGGTTATCAACAATTCTTCTAGCTTTTATTGTGGCGTTTAAAAATAATTTTTTTTCAAAAATATTACGATTAATAATGTTTCAGCTTAAATGTAAGACAATTGATCAAGTACAAAGCCAACTTTGTAAGATAAGTTTTATATACATAAAGCTAAATGTAATATCTCAACTTCTGTAATATTGGAAAGCATTTAAGAAACACTCTATACATATATGTATAACGAAAAATATTGAGTAGAATAAAATTATTTCTTAATTTTTTTACATCCAAGACTATTTATCGGAAAATAATATTCAACTTTTTTTACAACACATAATTATAATTAATATCCACATAAGAATACTCTTTAAATATTCGTAGTATCGCTTTCAGAGATTGTTTGCGACAGCGAATGTACAACATATAACGAATATATAACAGCAATAATAATAAAATCGATATGAAATTCGTAATGTTATTATCAGTCGTACCGTCTTACAACTCTCAGCCTCTTTCACTATCAACATTTTTTTATCGCTAAAACGTATAAAATACAAGAACGATTCGTGCGGCAAAATACAAATAGCGAACTTTGAATAGTTTTGACAAATGATAGAATATGCAAGGTTTAAGTAAAAAAAAATATACATATATATACATATATTAGTCATTTCTGAGCGCGGAGACATGGTCGATGCCAACGATGCGTATCGCCAAATCCACTCGTAGTAGCCAAGTAGTGCCAAGGCCAACCGGTATTGTCAAAAGGATTCACCTCTCTATTTATCCCACGAGAAAAAGAATAGCTGCTGCAATATTCTGTCAATCTTTTGTTGATCACAATCTTTTGCGTTTCTCTAAATAAATTATCTTCTACATGAAGAACTACTAACCTAAGATGATTAATGATTGCTGTTGAATGTTCATTACTAGACACGATCGAGATCGTCGACCTCGCGATGACGCCGGATGTAATTAATCTCGTACGATTTGATGTAGTCCAAAAATCGATCATCGCCAAGTCTCAGATATAACTTATTGGCGTATGGAAATAAGAAGCTGAGAGGGGCTGACATAACTTTTTGTAATTCCTGTCGCGACACTGTTAAATAAATCAACAGTGTAGAAAGTATTTCAGGAACGCAATCGATTCGATGCCTCTAAGCAAGGCATCAAGATAGTTACGTCAATATTTATCGCAAATAATTTATAAGTGAAACTTATCAGACAAGAGAAGAATGTCGAACAAATCGAGACAGTTGATATAGATTTCGCTGAACGAGCAGATTATAATCCAACGTGTTCTATCATATTATCTCATGCGATATAAAAATTAATTTTGTTCTAATGTTACATAGAGAGCGAGTCAAAGAGATATAAGGAATATCACAAAGGATAATTCATTGAAATTGTCCATTATCTATTTTCCTTATTGTTAGATATGCACGGCAAAACGTGTGGATAAATGTTGTGGAAAATCACAGGTTCTACACACTTTTGGTTCCGCGAAAAGCCGATAACATGCATGCGAGAGAGAACAATGTTCGCAAAGTCGCCGGGCAAAAATTCCGAGGCAGGTCTACCGTCTCTTAACGAGAACTAGTTCTCTCTACCTCGGAATCGTAACTCATTCCCGGCACGAAGTGCGGACTCTCGCGACGCTCTTTCGAGCCTCTTGTTCGCGGCACATCACCGTCATCGTCATCATCAGTGGGCCCACCGAGTGACCCACAGACCACATCGCTGTGGCCTCATTCGCGGGTCGACAAACTGGCACGACCGATTCGAGTAGTGAGACCAAGGCGGTAGCGAGTTATACCAATCTGTCCCTTTCATTTCCGTCAATTCCAGTTCTTAACATTGTCATCAATTTATATGACGCTACATAGACGATAAAGAGATTGGATGTATTGTGCGTGGCGCATTCGTGATAAAGGTAGCTTGCTTGCACGTTCTTTGTGATGAAACGGTCGGCTAATTACGTAATGGTATTGCCATGCTTTATATTTATATTTTGCAAGTTTAAAGATTAAATTATTTTTCTAAGGCTTACAGTTGGAAACTTGATATAACATAACACAATATAGGCTTCATGAAGATATCAGTTTACGAGGACATTATGCGAAACAATTGTAATCACCGATAAAATATTATAAATTCAAATTACTAGTCGATCACCACTAATCCTGATATGTTTTTCGCATCCTACACGTGCCCCCATCTTGGTATTTCCAATAAAAATTATCAAAAAAAAACCGCACTGTGTTATATTTTCATCAATGTTACGATCATTCCGTGATTCATGCAATAAACTCGGCGCGACGCGACTGCGCGCTTATTTTATCAGATTACGCTGATACTAATTACATACATTTACGACAATTACGATCCTAGTGCGTTTTGTGGAAATGTTCACGATCTCGGCGTGGTTTACGGAAACTTTTGTCGCGCTGTAAAAAACATTTCCACCGTGAAAGCGCACTCGCAATTTTATCAGGTCGACATTTCGAGCGACGAGAAAGTGTAGCGTCGTACAATGTGTGTATGTATCCGTCCTTTTTCCTTTTGTCAGTAAACGAGCTGTGTAGTCTAACCATTTTATTAAGCAGCCGACACGCAGCCAAGTTTCTTTTCGGCTGATGAACACGGACTTTCTTGCTTTCGTTTTCGAAACAAAAGTCACGGTCAAAATAATGTCAAAATATGTAATCGTTTCAGATTTCAGATAACTGATAACTGATTGATTATTAGCTATTATCGCGCGCAAACATGAAAAATCGATACATGTTCGACAATATTAAAAATTGCCACTCCGGAAGCGGCAAGTGTTTCGATAAAATTTATTCTATTAGTAAGTATTCGGTAAATGTGGGGTTCCCCGACATTAGCGCGATAACATTGCGATTAAGATTGCTTTCAAGTGGCCTGCACCGTCCGGTAAGACGATAGCGAGGAAACAATTTCTAATGCATACTAATTATACATAGTAATTACATAGTAATTACTTTGCATGGTTAATTTTTAAAAATTAATTTCGCCAAATGATCTCTTGTCAGATTACTTTCACAGATAAACTTGAAATTCATTTACGCCGCGTATAAAGAATACGACGAGAACACGTCTCTCTCTCTCTCTCTCTCTCTCTCTCTCTCTCTCTGTCTCTCTCGGCAAAAAGGGGAACGTCGCAATCTTCGTCTTCGACGAAGTCTTATCTTGCGTAATGGATCATCTCGTATACGAATAAAATATTCGATCGCAATCGAGATATTATCGTCGTATATTTCATGCAGACTATTAAAGACCGGCATAAAACTGGTTGTTAAATCGCGCTCCGCGGATTGACAATCTTGAGCACGTGCGATTTGATATTTACCCATGTCGATCTACTGATCTCGTGAATAAGCGCGCTGATAAGAAGACGGCGGGAGGCTCGTCTCACGTGTCAATCACTAACTAATCACGCGAGCCGCCGCGGCGAGCGGCAAGCAAGATCTCAATCTTCACGTGACAAGATGATATGATCGCGTAACGTCTGTTATAGGCTTCGTGCTCCTTGCTTCTTGCTCTACGATGATAAAAAATTAAATTAATTTTAACAAATATGCATAATGCGATATAATAATTAATTTTTCATATATCCGAGGAACTTTATTACAAAGACAATCTGTGAAATTGTCATGTGCTTGGAGAACAGTATGGCCACTAATTGTAAGTCGAATTCAAAGCGCGCGACTAAGATTCTCAATTCTTTTCTGTCATTTATTCATTTGTACAGGCCATTTATCCATTTCTTATGTATGTACTTTTTAAAACAAAACAAAAAAGAATTAAAAATTCAAAAATAATTTTTAGGAAACGTTTCCTTTAGAGAGAGAGACTCTATGTTAGGAATTAAACTGTTGCACAATCATCTCTTGTATACGTGAAATATTGCAACACGATTGTCACGTATGCATACATCGTCTCTCTGCGGTTGCACGACGATTTGCTCGCTGATTGCGGCGCTTCGCCTTAATTGCGGAGACACGCCGCGCGATCTCCTCGATAAGCACGATTTCGCACATGGGTGAAATGTCTGAGAAAAGTGAAAAGTTTTCTCCGGCGCGTGTTTTCTCTCGCCGATTGAGAATTTATAATGAGTAACATGTTTAAGAGTGCTCGTCAACTTATGGCCCGCTGATAGTCGAATTCTCATTAAATATAATTTTGCTTCGGAAAGTACTTAATTAACATGTAATTTTCGATATGCAATATTTAATATGCAACGTTTGCCTTTCTTTGAAAGATAAGTTTAAACGCAGCTGTATATTAATATTGTAAGCGTGTGCAATGATGCGCATTTAAAAACCATACTTTGTCATTACATGAGAGTTCGATACTTGGAAGAATTAAATCAACGACCACATTGAATGCACATGGAACACAAGTTTTCAGAATCGATTATATGAGTCTTATCGTTTTATGATATCGCGTTGTAGCGTAGCACATGTGTACAGACTAAAACTAAGGTAGCAACTGCTATTTTGCACATTCATCACCGACGGCAAGCCTTTTGTTGAATATTTCGGCAACGGAATATTTACACAGATTTTACTCCAACGCAAACTCTCTCTTAAGCATCGTGAATCGTGGAAAAGTTTTACAGTATGTATGTATGTACATACATAGAACTCAATTAACACTTGAATGTAAAAAAAATATATATATTTCGTTGTTTCATGCCTTTCGATTTTGAAAGGGTTTACAAAAATAAATAAATAAAACTTTTGCATTGATAAAAATCACGGCCACTTGTCAAAAACGCCTTATTCTTCTAGCAGAACATTTTTCTACCTCTTTGTCCAGTCAATGTATTTAGCTAAATAAAATTTAATTAAATAAAAAAAAACTGTCCTACTTCGAGCTTGATAGATTGCATAAAATAATCATAAACATAAAAAAATGAAACTCCTAATAAAGAATCTTTTTCTATTTTTTTTCTAGTTCTATTTAGCATAATATTTAATTAAAATATAACGACGTTTAGCTTAATGTGAAATAAATTTGTCTGATACAATGATCGCGTTCATCGTTCAACAGGAGGACACGACACTTGCGTCAAACATGTGCGCCGAAGATGCGGAGAGTGCAAATCTTTGTTTCACGATAAGAAACCGGGCAAGATAATCCTTTGAAAGGTGACACGTGACATTGAGAGGTAGGTTTTTCTTCACGTACTCATAATGCTTTACACTGCCATTATCATCTGAAATAGTGCATTCGGAGGGATGAAAAAGCATTCGTGAGAACAAGGAAAGCTGGCGAAATCGTGTCTCGAGAAGCACCCGTCAAGTATATAATCTGTTGACATACGTTAACCAGCGTCTATCGTGTATCTTGAATATTTCACTAGTCGTAATAACGCTCGTTATCTTGATTGCCCATCATTTCTTCGCGGATTCACGATTCTACAATGTGCGGAATTACGCGAATCGCCATGTAATCATGAAAAGATGACTATGGTACAATAAATGGTGCATGAATGATCGATTCTTGTCTACGATTCCTTGCGAACCATCTCCGCAGTCGCTCAGCGGAGACAAGCGCGATAAGGATGATCTTCGTTGTCCTGTGTATCTTCGCGCTATCACTTGGCAATAACGTAATTGCGTCATCTCGCGTCGACGACGTTATCATAAAATTTATCGTCAACGCGACGCCCGCTCTATTCTCACCTTCGAGACTATCTTTACAACTGTGCAACAACTATGGCAAGATTTTCGTATTTATGATTTCTATATTAATTGTTCAACGGGAAAAAGAGAGCGATCGAAATTTTTGAACAACAATTAGCTGTAACTAACTGCAATAAATGAGAATATCTAGAATACTAGAAAAAGTTGAAAATATATTATTAATATATTACGCCGCAAAAAGAGGAGAAATCAATCAAACAGAGTCTAAATACAAGTGCAAATGTGTAAATCTGGGAATTATAATAAATATCTTAATAAATAATATCTTAATAAATATCTTATCTTGATAAATTCATACACTGAGACAAATGTCTCGATGCATTTCGGATTCTCTCTTTCTACCCTTTTCTCTCTCTCTCTCTCTCTCTTCTTTAAAACAAAAAAAAACCAAAGATTCTTGAGAATAATAATGTAGAGAAGTTATTTTAGAAAAAAAAATTGTTTATCCATCAAGTATCTTCGAATTTTCTTTCCTCAACACAAAAAAAATAAAGGATGCATCTCATGATTTGTCACAAAACGATCATAAATAAGTAAATTTATCTATTTTATATCAAGACATTCTTAATTAGTTTAAAGAGAAGCAATACAAAGGGAATTTTATAAAACAAAGAGAATTTTCACTGCGATACGAGTTATAAAATTTATGCTCAGTGTTTGCAATTATTCAGACGTAATTCGTCCGCATTCGGTTGGCAAAATATATTATAGATATTATAGATACTATAGATGTACTTTGAAGAAGGTTTAAAACATTGACATATAGACTTGTTAAAACAAATATTACCGACTTACACATTTACTTTGTTTAGGCTATTCTTGTTAAACAAATTCTCTGCGATTATATTATATCAAACTATCAATTTTCATTCCACATAGAATTTTTTAATTTTATCATGTTGTTATATATTATAATAATGAGAACAATAAATTAGTTGAATAATTTAGAAAAAATTTTAATTTATATAAGTAAAAAAAATATATTATATTATATATTATAATGTATGTCCTGGATGCGGAATCTTTCTTAATTTCATTATATATGTAATGCAATAACAATATCTCCGTTTATTAATAAAGATAATGCATAAAGGATATTTATCAGAATTGAATTAAGTATAATTCTCTTTTGCAGATGACATGACCAAATTATCGAGAATATTATCGAGCAACTACTTGATGCACAACATTCGTAACTTCTACGAGGAACTTGATCCCAAGATTTACAATAATTTAGAACATCAAAACCTGTATGTACTGGATTTGGATTGTGATTACGCCGTTGATGTTTTACGACAGGTAACACATTTATATCTGCCATAAGAACATTACAAACAGACGAAAGTATTATGTATTTATAAATCTCGCGATAAGACAAGGAAGAAAATAAACTTTTTTTACATATTTCGCTGACACTTTGATCGATGAAACAATTTCGTCGTCATTATTATATTTTATAACAATCTTGTAAATTATCATAATCAGTATCTGATATGAAATGACAGGCACATTCGAAAAAGATGTTTGTCGCCCCAATGAAGTGGCTACTTTTTCAAGATCGAAAAATGATGGTTGACGACGACGATAACGCCAATTTAACTTTTACACGTGATGATTCCTTGTTGGAAATCTTTGAGGATTTGGCAATTTATCCTGACAGTGACGTGATTCTCGCGCGAAGATTCGACGGTGACTTTCTCGAATTGCTGTCTATATATCGACTAAATCCACAGCGAGGTGTGATATGGGAAAATCGTGGAACGTGGACAATCGAGAACGGTCTACGAATGAAGACTCTCGATGTGGCTTCAGCACGAAGAAGAAATCTTCAGCAGACGGCTCTTAAATCTTGTCTCGTGGTACTTTGAATAAATGTTCTATAAATCGTCTATCATGCAAGAAAATGCACTTAAATATCAGCGAAACGTTGCCAAAGCATTTTATTTGCAAGCTAACGCGACATGTGTGTAACATGTAACATTGATGTATTAGATGAAAAGCAGAGCAAGTAAAATATTAGCTACTTTTATAATAAAAGATTGAAAACGCCGTAATTTGGCCTTGATTTTAAGAAAAGAATTTCTTTGACAGAGAAGATATGTTCTTTCTTTTCAAGATTTATTACAATTGTAGATGACGGATCCCAATACGATCAATCATCTAACGGACTTTAAGGATAAAACCATAGATCCTGTCACAAAGGCTAATTATCCATGGATACTACATTTAGTTAACCGGATGAATGCAACGTGAGTCTAATTATCTAATTATCTTGGACGATATTGTACCAACGTCGAAATATTTCATTAAGATGTTTATAAAATAAATTCAACGGCGACAATTTGTAACGAATTATCTTGTGAATTTTAAAATATGAATGCAAGCTTTAAAACGACGTAATAAATTTGTACTCAAGGTTAATTAATGAGGCCGCAGTAAAGTGGTCAGGCGATTATTATATATATATATATATATATATATATGTAATAAATAAATTGTTTTTAGTTGAGCAATGGTGCTTAATTAGATGCGTGAATGGAGCGACTCATATAATCAAATCAACATCGTCAAAGCGCACAGTATACTTATTAATTATACTTAACCGACAAAAATTGCATTATCGTATTTACGTATACATAATTGGCTGCTAAACAATCTGAAATTCATTATTAAATTCATAAACATTGTGACATAATTCTTTAATTCTATGCTTATCAATATAATCATACATAATACACACACAAATATTTAATTAAAGATAAAAAAATTAAGACTTTTTTATCGTCCTAGTTTCTATGTATATATTTTTACTCGATTCTATATCTTTCATATAAATTGAAAAATAATTTTTGACAACGCTATTAATAAATTGAAATAATTGTAGAATTTTAATTAAAAGGCAATCTTTTTCATTCAAAGAATTGAGATGAGATATGACGACCTGCAGACGTCATGAAATACATATACGTTGCGTTAAAAATTTGCGACTAAAAATTTCTTACTTTTATATTTTTGTTTCATACGACAGGATAAGTTTTGAAGTTACGAATAGCTGGGGATATCGCGCCGAGAACGGCTCCTGGAGCGGAATGATCGGGATGCTGGAACGACGCGAGATTGATATCGGCGGCACCGCGACATTTCTCGTGCCGGAACGTATCGGTGTTGTACAATACATCCAATTGTACACACATACTTGGTAAGATTATTTATTAAACTAAAACGCGTATAGCTCCAGTTGATTTTCTATATCTTTTTAAAGGTAACATTAATCAGAAGCAGGAAATAATTAAAAAATTTAGATTATTAAATTATTAGATTAAAATACTATAAATTTTAGTTTTCTATTACAGTCATTATTATTATTACATGTATTATTGATACTCTATGCACATATCTCTACAGTTCGCGCTTCGTATTTCGGCGACCTTTACTGTCGACCGTGAGCAACATATTTGTCTTGCCCTTTCAACGAAATGTCTGGATAGCGATTGCCGTGTTTCTCATTTTGGTATTCTGTTTGCTCTACTTATCCATCAAATGGGAATATATTCGTGACAGAATGACAGACTCGGCAGCCTACTGGAATCAATTAAATCCCAATCGGCCAACGATCAGCGATAATCTTCTCATTCTTTTAGGCGCATTTAGTCAGCAAGGTAGAGAAACGATATTCATAGATATTCATAGACTTGGATTTTTGAATATTGCTAAATTGATTTCCGAGACTAAATCTTATCTTTTTTGAACTCGTAAACACTTACTATTTCGTGAACGAACAAACAAATTAAATGATTGTCACTTTGTTCGACCTAAGATTTATAAAATGTTTGTATTCTCACAGGATATTCGTACGAGCCCTATAGAGTTTCGTCCCGAATCATAACTCTTATGTTATTATTAGCCTCGCTGAGTTTGTATGCGGCTTATACAGCGAATATCGTGGGTTTGCTGCAGTCTACCACCGATTCTATCAGAACTCTTCCGGATCTTCTGAGAAGTCCTTTAAAATTGGGCGTGCAGGACATAGTGTATAATAGACATTATTTCAAGGTCGGTAGATCAAAGCTGCAGAAATCAATATACAAAAATATTTATTATATATATATATGTGTGTGTATATTTATAATTTGTATAATCAAATATTTCGGCTTAGTACGGTGTATGTAAAATTATTAGTAGCAAGAGATACTTGCGAGAAACAAATGAGTTCTTTGTGGGATGGTAGTCTTTTCAAGATCCCATTAGGAAGACGATTCTGGAGCAGCGAATCGAGCCGAAAGGACGCAAATCTAATTGGATGCCCATAGAAGAAGGTGTACGTCGAGTAAGAAACGAACTCTTTGCATTCCAAGGCGAGATCGGGGCGGTTTACCAATTGATGCAAGATACATACTTGGAGGAGGAAAAATGCGGTTTGACTGAGATCGATTTTCTAAATGTCTTATATCCGCTCCTTGTGATACAAAAGCAATCGCCTTACTCAGAGATAATAAAAATTGGGTAAATGGTAATCAAATTATCTTCACGTGGACACAGTTTGCGAAATTTTTAATTTCGATATAAAACTTGCTGTTGAAGTTTAAAGTCTAACATAAAAATGTGTTATTTTGAAGAATGTACTGTACGCAATGTACTGAACCATCTCGTATATAATATAATTCTCAGAGCATTCGTCATTTACGAATTATGTTCTCAGAGCTCTAAAATTACGAGAATACGGACTGAAATATCATGAGGAATATCACTTGTACACGAGAAAACCAGTGTGTTTGAGTCAGACCAGCTTTATCACTATTGGTTTCACGGAATGCTATTTCGCGCTGGTCATGATGGGCTACGGAATACTCTTCGCCGTAATCGTGTTTACGTTCGAGTTGCTCTGGTACAAGAGGTAAGATTTTAAAAAATCTCCCATTATTTATTATATCGTGCCCCTTGCACGTTATTTGTTATATATTCTTTCGCAGGCAAACTATGCGCGCGCGAAAAGAAAAGTCAAACACAGAAACCAATTATGTGGAATATCTTGACTAAATGCCTGCAGAAATGTATATTAGCTCGACAAAAAAAGCTGAAACCAAGAGACATCTCACTTTCCTGAGCTTTCTACGCTAAATTTTACTAAATTGTGAATTTCATTAAAAAAAATTTATTAGAAACATTTATTATTCTTGGATGTTTGCGTCTTTTAGCACGAAGGATAAATCGTGAATTGACGTCATTTAATTCACGGTAAAATAGTTATCATTAGGAAACATCTCGTATATCACGTTCCTTTAATAAGATTTCAGAAGCCTTCTTTTATGTATAAAACACTATGAAATAGATTACTTGTAAAATAAATGCTTACAATGTGATTAATAAATCTCACAAGCTTTCTTTTATGAAATTACATCTTTTAAATTATTTGCCTAATATAATAATACAAGTATAATAAAGAAACGTTACAACGTACAATGGTTCACAGTAAATCAGCCGCAATTTCAAAGTAACAGACCATGAGAACTATATACAAGGAATGTTATTTTAAATTACAAAATAAAGTTCTTGATTTAAACATTCTCATGTTATACGTATATACATATATGTATAGACATATTTACATAAAATCCAAAAGTATAATCTAAAATATATGCATCAATAAAAAAAAAATCTATGCGGCTGATTTTAGATCTATTCTTTTCAGTTGTATCTCTCTTGCCTTTCTCCAATTCTTCTGTCACGCGTAGATGATACTTGTGATTATATATTTTTTTTGTTCGTCTTGAGAATACAAATATACATTAATGTATAATGCATTTGAAAAGAATAGACCTTTCGACTAGTGTACAAATACTTGTACAAATGAACGAGCATTAAACGCGCGCCGGTAAGAAATGCTCGTAATAATTCTTCGTAAAGTCTACCATGAGATCCAGCGTGCATTCGGGCAGCTCTTCGACACACGTCGCCGGGCTGCCGGCGAAACGAGTGAAGGACGGCACAATAGTCTCTGGTGGCACGACTGCGCCGTCCTCGATGTAGCAGCAGTCCTTCAGAACGGACCGCCTGCCCTATAGTAAAACAAGTATAATTGTTTCTGAAGGAACCGCGCTTGCCGTCACTCGCGATGACGAGTAACGGTCATTATACATACAATTATGGCATTCTTCCCAATGTAAACGTAAGAACCAACCAGCGCTGCATTCACGACTGCCCGCTCTCCCACAAATACATGATTTCCCATTGTTAGAGGAAAAAAGGCCACCCTACGCAGGATATTATCACTTTGGAATTTGAAATTTAGCTTAATTATATTAAATTATATTAAAGAGTCGCGCTCGCGCTTGCAAATTGTGTCTCGACATATATTATTAAGCCGGTAAGAGTACTCCATAGAACTCTTTGTAGAAAGATTAAAGCTATATATTACGCGGCATATTACACACTATACGAAAGAACTCGACTTACCCTCTGCTGAATTTCTTGAAAGGCGGTCGGATGACGGCATTCTTGCTGATGATACAATAGCGACCTGTCCTGACATTGGCCAAATCGCCTCGAATGATAGCGTCAGATTGCACAATCACCTTTCCATGCAGTACAATGTTTTGCGAGCCGCACAGTACAGTCAGCCTGCTCACCTTATTTCCAGAGGCCTGAAATAGCAAAGAGTGAGGTTAGGTCCAGACGTGAGGGGCTAAGTCGCAAAGTGTCGAGTAGTCTCTAAATATGCTAAATATGATATACATCTTTTTAGCAATAATTATAGGATATATTTCTTTCCCGGATACTGGCAGACGCGTTTCCATTTCCTTAATTATAACCATTACCGTTTCAACGTATTCGGCTTTGTTGTAATAGATATCCTGCGGCTCCATCCCGAAGTATTCTCGTACAACACAGTTGCGTTACTCTCAATCCTTCAAAACAAAACAATGCTTCAGTTAAGCGTCATTCCTCATTTCGAACAGCGAAAATCACTGTCAGCTGATGAATCAAATACTCTCATTGACAGATATGGCAGAAACGAGCGCGTCTCGTCGGAAAAAGAAATCGAGAGAATGCTCACGTTTATTACGCATGTTGCCATCTACCGACAAAACCGTGCGTTATTAAGTATGCGCCGCGCAAAAAGATGTCTGATATTATAAAGACTTGTAAAAAAACATTTCTATAAATAAACGATAAAATAATAAAAAAAAAATAGTAAAGTAATGTCATCAAAATTATCCTTTTTTTCTCATAACTTGTTACAATATTGACAGATTAATAATATTGATAATGCTCTTACTAAAAGTTAAATATTTTATTTAAATATTATTCAATTATTAATTGTACATAACTTATACAACATGTCACAATCTTATAAAAAAGATTTTTTTTAACATAAAGACAAAATAATATTTGTTAAAATTATATTTCTTGAATTAGAGTCGTAACGTAAGCATATAAAATAATAAAATGTTAAACCTGAAAAAAATACTATATAATACTGATAAAATACTAAACGGGCAAAAATATCAAATCATCTCACAAGTTGTTAATGCTAAGACAACCATTCATAAATCTCCCTTATCCAATTTTGAAGAAATTCTGAATGTGTGAAAAGTACGTTTAAAAAGTAACTGAAGATATACTTAAGTATATTTAGCACGTATGATGCTGAATGAAATGCGTATGAATGTAGAAATGCTGGATATGTACCGATAAGACCGAATCGGGTGTAAGCATTGATAAGGGGACGAGAAGAGACTATAGTCTCACGTGTTGATCACTAAGTTATCACGCAAGCTTATCAACAGAATTCTTTGAACAATTCCTTTCCGTAAAGGAATCTTTTTTGCTTTGTAAGACAAGTCTGGGAATGATTACAATTTAATCAAAGTATTTCTTTTTCTTACAATATTCAAAAACGTACTATTTCTCCTTTGATAACATTTTTCAATGGTTACATCATTGACGCGCGTTACCTTACAATTAACATTGCAAAGACTGGAAATGATAAACAAACAACACGCTGGAGGCAGATGGTGCAGGAATTGACGCGGAAGTCGTTCAAAGCCGATTTTATGCGAGTCGAGCTTGTTAAGGTTTATTACTTTATGATCGTATAATACAGCACATGTGTACGAACGATTAAAGGATAAAACAGTATTTACAATATTTAAAGATTCACACACGAGGCGGTACAACTTGTTTGCTTGAGAAGGCGACATATGCAAATCTTGCCATTTTTAAAACGCTGGCGTGTCGACGCAGGATCGACGTGCCAATTCAATATTCAATTTGAATATTTTTCTTACTTTTACTACACAAAACTGCTTGTATAGTAATATGAAAAAAAAAACTGAAATTGTTTACTACACTATAGAAAGGAAGAGCAAGAAAAATTACGTGTCGGTGCAAACACTAATACGCGAAAATGTAAGAATAATGTAATAAAAATCACATTGCAAATTTTGCAATGATGGTAGAATATTTAAAATTTCGCAGCTGCGGTTTTTCACACACAAAACACAGACTCTGAATGAATTTCTTGCATCGGGATTCTTTGCACTATCATTGTCTCAATTTGTGCTTTCGATAATTATCGACTATTAAAAGAAATCCATGAGAAGATTGAAAGCTGACGAAATCCTACAACCACTCATTTCGAAGCTATCACTTCAACGTAACATCCATCACGAATATTAAATATTTCACGTGTGGCACGAATGCGCGACTCATTACATCGATTGCCCCTTTATTGCATTCTTTTTCTCGCGAGCTATACACTGTCGACCAAAAGTTCGAGATCGAGTATATAAAATGAAGAAATATTCCAGTAAAATATTATTAAAAATCCACGTCATGTGTCTCCTACTAAAAATATTATTTTTTTTCTCAATCTGGGAAAGTAAACAGCCATTATACATATTTAACTCACAATCAGTTGTGATTAATATACATATGTAGTATTGTTTGATTTAAAAAAAATAAACAGGCCTAAAGCTTTTTTCCAAAACTTTTCCTAAGCTGTGGATTATTTTAAGAGAAGAAATATCCGCTAGAAAAAATAAACAAAGCTAGAAATCTAGATTATCTAAATTAAGTAATAAAGAAGTGATTAAATGTAAGAGTGGCTACTTTAACGAAAAAAGTTAATATTTTTTCCAACACACTTTTATTTTGTAAAAAATATTTTTCAAATATTTCATATTATTTTCCATTTCCGTTACAAAATAACATTTATATGATTTTATTTCATTTCATATAGTCGACATTTTCAATTAATGACCTCAAACTTTTGGCCGGCAGTGTACGTAGCATCTATACATGTAGTGTCCGAATATTAAATATTTTATATGCGGCAATAATCGGTTCATTACGTCGATTTCTCCTTCATTACGTCTTCATTTTTTCAGATTATAAGCGGTTTTATCATGGAGGGAAATATGCGAATCTCTGGCTGTATATACGTAAAAAGATTATGGTGCACGGATAATCGGTGGACTGTCGACAATCCTGAAGGGATCTATTTGCAATCGCTTAGCGAATACAAAAGCGATCGCAAAATGTTCTTCATCGTTCTAAACATCCTTGTAATATCGTTCGACCCTGCATTCTCTCATCGAATCGATCATGTTATTTTACAATTTGTCGCCGATGCGATGCCTATTTTATTCTCGCCGTCAAAAATATCTCTACATACGTGCATCAGCCAAGGCAAAATTTTCGAATTTCAAACTTTGTTACATCTTGGAATAGAATATGTCGCAATATCGTTATAAAATCATGATGATTTCATTTTATTTCATTCGAGGAAGCGTATACCTACAAATATTTAAAGAATTTTAATTGAGTCTACTCTTTCGTTTCTCAGACGACACGATTAGATTATCGAGAGAAATGTCCAACTACCGTTTGATTCATCGCATTCATAATTTCGTCGAGGATTTCGAAGAGAGAATTTACGACAACTTGGAACATCGGAATCTCTACATGCTGGACCTGGACTGCGATTACGCCATCGAAATTTTACGACAGGTACCGAATATCTATCGTGAGAGCACGAATACATCTCCATAGCAAGATAGCACTTCGCTGAAGTTTTATCAATAGTCCTATTATAATGGCGGGAGTTACGGGAAGTACTTTCATCATCAGTTTAAACTAATTATTATCTGACATTATGCAACAGGCACATTCCAAGAGAATGTTTCGCGCTCCGATCAAGTGGCTACTTGTTCAAGATCGAAGAATGATGATTGACAATACCAACAAAACTTCAATCACGTATAACACGTGGATTATGGATGTCTTTGAAGATCTAGCTATTTATCCTGACAGTGATGTAGTCCTCGCTCAAAGATTCGATGGTGATTTTTTTCATCTGATGTCCGTGTATCGACCGAGTTCACAACGAGCAGTAATATGGGAAAATCGCGGCAACTGGACACTCGAGAACGCTTTAAGACAGAGTACTTTCGACGCGTCTTCGACACGGAGAAGGAATCTTCAGCAGACAGTTCTTAAATCCTGTATCGTGGTATCTTGAACATGTATTTGTTCACCATGCTAGAAATGTCGTAATCCAATGATACATAATCAAATACAAAGATATTTCATTTACTTTTTATTATAATCTCATTCCATTAAGAAAATAGAAATGAAAACAACACCACAGGATAGCTTAAATAGCTTTAAGCCTTTAAGGACATTTAAGACTCTTTTTGCATAGAGAGATATTTTTTCATCTTTGCAGATGACAAATCCTGATACGATCAATCACTTGACTGATTTTATGGATAATACCATAGATCCTATCACAAAAGCTAATTATGTCTGGGTACTCCATTTAGTGAACCGCATGAACGCAACGTGAGTCTTGCTCTCCTGAAATGAAAATATTGTTAAATGATTTATGAAGTAATATTATTACATAAAATTTGTTTGACAACAATAAAATCGAATTTATCTTAATTATCTTGCGAATATAACAATTATAAAAATGTAAATCTCAAAACAATAATAAAATTGTAACTCAAACAACATAATAATAAAATCATTTATTAGTCAAGCTTACTAATCGGGCAATTAAATTTGACACAGATGACAAAAATAATAATCGCAAATTGTTCTTCCTAATTAGGTGTACGCGAATAAAATTAATGGCTTAATTATATATATATATGAGCATATGTTATTTGCGTCTCAGCAATAAAAATAAAATGTCGATCCGACATATTATCAAGTTTGAACGTGAAAAAATGCCGTCACAATTGTTCGATTGTCTTATTTAAAAATGTTTCTACACTTTTAAACGATACATGAAATAATTTACGATCATAAGAATAGTTCTTTTTACTTTGTGTAAAGTAACGAGACATGAATTTTGAAAATTAACGCAATTTTATGTTCTTCCATCTTGCCTGACAGGGTAAAGTTCGATATTACATATAACAATTGGGGGCATAATAAAAATGGAACCTGGGACGGGATGATCGGGATGTTGCAACGACGCGAGATTGATATTGGCGGCACCACTTTGTTTCTTCTAGCAGATCGTATCCCCATAGTTGAATACATTCAACTGTATACACGTACTAGGTAAATTTACATCTAAAATCCAATTAGTCAAATCTTTAATTATTACGTTTCATGTACATACACAAGTGCATTATCAAAAATTAATAAGGAAGGACTTTTGAAAAATGTTCGTGTTTTTAATACAATCGACTTAATTATTAGTATATCATTGATCTCTATTTAGTCTTAATACTTTCTTCTCTCTTTCCTTTTACGTTTTTATTCCTTATTACTTATATCAGAGATTTATTACTAATATTGTCACTAATATTACAACACATAAAATTTTGGACAGTTTGTGTTTCGTATTTCGCCGGCCCTTACTGTCGACCATAAAAAATATTTTTATCATGCCCTTTCAACGAAATGTCTGGATAGCGATCGCCATATTTCTTGTTCTCGTCTTCTGCTTGTTATACATATCTATGAAATGGGAACATTATCGAGGTATTTCAAAAAAATCGGCAGCTTACTGGAATCAATCGAATGTCAGCGAATCGACGGTTACCGATAATCTTCTCATCCTTTTCGGCGCATTTACGCAACAAGGTATACCATTTGATATAAAAGTGCTTTGCAGCATATAAATCAAAACATATCACACAAATTAAAGTAAACTCCTAAATACACAGTATAGAAGCTTTCTATTTTGGAATCAATATCGAAACCCAATTACTTCTCCATTTTGGAATCTCCCCTCAATGTCCACTCTCTCGATGTGTGAAATAAAATGTTTGTACTTTCTGTTTTTTTTTCAACTTGTTTCTCATCGATAGTTACATGATTGTGTGACAAATATGGACAAAAAATAAATTGAATTGCGAGAGGAGAATTTCAGTTTATAACATTTACTTTAGAATAAGGATATATTCAGAATATAAGAATCCCAAATGGGGGAAGGGGGGGAGAGAGAGAGAGAAAAAGTTTTACTGCTTCTGTACATTCGTAGGATATTCGTATGAACCATATAGAATCCCATCTCGAATCGTCACTCTCATGTTACTGCTGACCTCACTGAGCCTTTATGCGGCTTACACGGCGAATATCGTAGCTCTTTTGCAAACCACTACGGACTCAATCAAAACCCTTTCCGATCTTCTGTACAGCCCGTTAACTCTTGGAGCAATGGACATACCATACAACCGATATTACTTTAAGGTAGATAAATTAAAGTTTATCAGTTTTGAAACAAAGCAATTGAAGCAATTAAAACTCTCTTACTGTTGGAATGTAGTCTTTACAAGATGATCCCGTCAGAAAGCGGATCGTGCAGAAAGTTGAAAGCAAATCGAACTGGATAAGTCTGGAAGAAGGAGTACGTCGTATAAGAAATGAGCCTTTCGCGTTTCACGGCACACGAAGCCCGATATACCACGTCATACAGCGCACGTATCAGGAAGAGGAGAAGTGCGGTTTAACTGAGATTGATTATCTCAATGCAATATACCCGCTTTTTATAATACAAAAGCATTCGCCTTATTTAGAGATAATAAAAAATGGGTAGGCTTATGTCGACTTGTTGCATATTCAAACACGAATAGATACTAATTTCAGCAAATTAAGGTTTAACGTGGAAATTTTTGTCAGAGAATGCGTATTACCTCGCATCAAGAGTATATTATAGTCAAGATTATACATTATTTATTATATATTATTATATTAAGATATATTCGAGAATATGACGTAAAAAAGTTGACAATTTAAGCATCACATTGCTAAAATTATGATTTTATTGAAAAGAAAAATTTTGTTTGCAAAATTATTGAGAATATAAAATATATACAAGGAATATCTTTTCTAAAAAAAAAAAGAATGTTATTTACAAAAAGAATTGCAGACGCGAAACGTTTTACGTACATGACTTTTTATTATTAAATTTTCAATTTGCCTTCGAGAGGAATTTTATTTAAAAAATAAGCTTGAAGAAGATTGCAAATATAAAATGCTAGAATAAGTTGCGGTGTATGTACAGTTTTCAAGGGGAATATTTTCAGAGCTTTGAAACTGCGAGAATACGGACTCGCGTATCGCGATGAGTATCGTTTGTACACAGGAAGGCCGACGTGCTCGAGTCAGACAAGCTTCATCACCATCGGCTTCACGGAATGCTACTTCGCGATAGTCGCAATGGGCTATGGAGCGCTACTTAGCGTAATCGTGTTTGCACTCGAGTTGTTGTGGTACAAAAGGTAATATTCGCGGAAAAAAAAAGAACTCTCCTCTATACATGGCGCACGCTATTATTGTCTTACATTTCCTTTTACAGACAAAGTACGACGATGGTAGAGGAGACTCATCTAGCTACGGCAGAAGAAACAAATCTTGGGACTGTTAAATACATCGACTAGATTATTGCGAAAATTCATTCGGCGAAATTTACAAGAATTAAGACTTTCTAAATTCCTGCTGATGTGGCAAGCAAATCAGCTTGATTACTTTGCGGATTCTTTTCGCGATATTAACGAAGGAAAGTCGATAGTCAATATTAATTTAGTATACACGTTAATAGCGTACACGGTAATTAGTAGTAGACAAAAATGTGATAGCAAAAAATATGTATACAATTCTACGTGTTGGAAAGAAAGCTGGTCCTGCAAAGATTTCCCAACGCGTTCAAACGCGTACGGAGATAATTGCACTTAATTGTAACTATCAAACTTTTAATAAAGATTATACCGCATATTATGGTATTATTTTCCATATAAATACAAGAATTAATCCATATCGTGAAAAAATATGATTACTCATGAGAAACAATCTTATCTTGATCAAAGAGCGTACTTATTTATGATAAAAACCTAATGACGTTATTTAAAACACAGTGTGATTATGTTAGATAATTACAAATTACAATTACACTTGTGTATTTACATATTTGAAGCTACTTAGTTACGGTTAGTTACTTTTTCAACTCATTCTCTTCTGTGTAACAAATCCTTATGTCTACATTCTTCGATAGTTTTATTTTAACTATATAACTGATCCCGTATAAATATTTTCATGTTATTATTTATTATTTTTATATATTATTAACGTTTAAATTTGCAAAGAGCAGGTGGGAACCTATCATTCCCACTGTTGTTTGGCTAACAATAAATCGAATACTGTAGTGACATCTGCTGACAAGATATCATATCAATTTATGCAATGAGAAAAATGTGATTGCGCGCGAATATGCGAATCTGTAGTTTACAGTTTGTATACTAAATATCAAAAATATAATAATTGCGAAAAGAAATGATTTTCGCGCATTACAACGCTTCTGAATTAAACAGTATGTATAACACATTACTGTAATGTACATGCTTATATGTATACATATATGTCATATGTATATTTAATCTTGTATAATAAAAACTTCAAAGATGGACATTGTGTTTCGAACGTACTTTCATAAAACCTTCTCCTGTCCAAAGGTGAGTATTTATAATAATGTTTGTTAGTTTCTAACTCTAGCCTGAATTTTTTAAAAATTTAAAGATAAATTTGCGAAAATTGAATACTTAAGTAGGGTAGTTATAATTCTTTATATCAAGAATTTAGAAATTTTGAAAATCTGAAAAAGAATGGTATATCATGCGTCTCTACAGTACGTCTACACAAAAATAAGTTGATGCAACGTGTAATATTTCAACGTAACTATTTCTTCAACGACCGCGATATTTACGCGAATTAGCGACAATGCGGAGTTACATCGCAATTTCGTTATGCATCTTTGATGCATGAGCCTTAGCTTCGAGAAGCTGACTAAGCTGACTAAGCTGACTATGTTGTGGCCGCGCGATGTCATAGCAACCACCGGCGTGTAAACCCCCAATCCCCGGCATTAGTTGCACTTGTCCGCGTTACTCTTGTCCGCGTCGCAATGCCGCCAAATTCTTGAAGGAGGAAAAAAATGTCGCTGTTCAAGACGAAAGAATGGTGGAGAACGCAGTGCGGAGTGAACGAGTCTTTCGATAGACGCAGCTTGCTGGTAACACCGTTGTTCGGTGCTGACCGGAAGGACATTGTCGTCGTAGGTAGCCACAGCGGCTACCTCCGAATATACAGCCCGTTCTCGCAATGGATAGACGAGACCAAGTCGCCGAGTGGCTACAAGTCCTCCGACCTGATCATCGAGACGCAAATCGGCGACTGTATCATCGACATGAAGGCAGGAAAATTTGTCTCGTAAGTACCTAACAAGTTACCCCGCGAGGTTTGCAAGGTGAAAGTGAATTATTGACGTTTTAACTCTGGAAAAATCGAAATACGTTCAACACAGGTTAAACCCACGTGTGTGATGAAAGAAAATCAATTTAGCTTATTGTTAAATTGTAGAAATTATCTCGAAATGAAACTGATGGCCAATAAGAAATGTGTAAGCGAAGAAAACAAATAAATAAGTACGCGTCGTAAAACTTTCTCAAAGACTCATCTTGTGTGGATCTAAAATTTGTGATGTTCTAAAATTACTAATGTAATAAATAAAATAACATATCTTTGAATGATCCACGATCCGCAATTACCACGTTTTCTATATAATTGTGAATAAAATCAAATAAATGATGTAGAATAAGCTGAAAGAGAGTAAACGTGAAGAAGACGTGAATTCTATCGATCGAAATACCTCGCGGAAATTTCAGAGAATTATTTAAAGTCATTGATAAAATTGTAATCTTTTTAAAGTCGTCTTTCATTAAATAAATGCACTTTGCATCTGTTATATATCTCTACCGATACCAATCACATCTCGGGGGATACAATTTGTTTCAGAGGCTCGCAAGATACTCGACTCGCGATACTGACATCCAAGAAACTCGTCATTTACAGCATAATTTGGAGCCAAGGCTCCGTTGAGCATGGTGTGTATCACAATATACTATAATATATTATACCATTAAACCGTAACTCTGTAAATAACAAATTAAAAAATGCACATCCGAACACGGTCCTATTTTTATAACTTTCCAACTTTTCTGTTCTTCAGTTTTTGCAGTTTTTTTATGCAGTTAATTTTATGAATCTTCATGATCCTTTTGCTGGGATGAATATTAAACAAAAGCAGAAACCAATATCGCTGCAATATTGCCGCAGAAAGTGGTCCTTGCGATTTTTCTATTCTTTTAATTGGATTCCGGATTGAAATCACAATACCAGCCGCGTGTTCGCGGAATATTAATTTTAGTGTCGTGACAATAATATTAATAGCGACGGAACAGCCTTCGAAAAAGAGATGGGCAGCGCGCGCGAGCGGCTGTAACAGCTAACGAGATCGAGCGATCGTGCGAGACCCGCGTATGCATGTCCGATTGGAATTCTCGTAAGAAACCCGACTTAAGAATGGTCCGCTAATTAAATTTTGCAATCAAGCAAGTCTCAACAAGCAAGTCTACGGATATCAAAAGTCAAGCATTGCGTATATTATACATTTATTTCATACGCACGCCTCGTAATCACTTATTAATATCTCCTGTTATTGGCGGCAACAACTTATGTCGTTACAACTAATTACTACTTTATGACATCGTTGTCGTTCATCATTTTCATTTTATCATTTTTGTTGTCCTCATTATGTTACTGTATCATTGCTATTATTATAATTGTTAACTAATTCATATGCAATTTGTATTGTATGTTTGGACAGAGAGGGGGAACGTGTAATTATTTTTCATTCGGTCTTGAACAAGTCCTCACGCGCAGGGCCTGAGGCGGCAATCTCATAGACTCGCGCGCCTCTTTCGAGAGCCGGTCCCGGTCCCGGTCCCGGTCCCGAGCGCGTATAGATAAAATGACTGCGAGCGGTGCGCTGCTAACGAGCACCATGAGCGCGCTAAATTATTCCCGCGCGCGGAGAGACGATCGCTCTCGCGATGCTTTACATGCCTTCGTGCAGAATGATTTTCATGCGATATCGTATCGTTCTTTCGCATGAACGTGTTGCGCGCCGAATGCGGACGTCAAGTGGTTGCCATCGAAATTTAGATAGAATTATCAAGAAAGCTGTGTCGATCATTGGTACGCAAAAGTCAATATCGTACGAGAGAATAGGATTTAAAAGTATCAAACATCAGTGATGTCACATTCAAATTTAAAAATTCAAACATTACTAATCTAATTACTTACTACCAAATACTAAAGAATTATCCTCTCTAATCGCATCTGTCTGTGTTTATTGGTCTCTATCTCTCTTTCGTGAAATGAATAAGCCTCACAATCAGATTCAAGTGGAATTTAACACTAAATGCGAAACATAGATATGGACCTATGTGTGTTTATGCGCCAATCGGTCAATCGTGCGATATCGCGTATCAAAGTACGCGTATACCGCACGTCGCGCAGTCTCGCTCATTACAATCGCCAACGATCGCGAAAACTCAAGTCGAAAACTCAACGCATGACATCGCAACGTGCGTCATGTGTCTCTCCTTCTCGACGTTTCCTCTACACCGATTTATGTAACGCCAGGAGACTTCTTTTTTTTCAATTTCCAACAACCGCCTCGACTGCGGCACGTTTTCCTCGTGCATTTGTACGATTTGAAATTAAAACGTCTCTGAAAGATCAAGGAGGAGTCGGATCAGACGATTTTGACCCTAGAACGCCATGTGAGGAATACATTTATCCATTAATATTAATGATCTACGCGGTTCTACACATAATACGGAAAATTACATAATCGCCGCGGGGAAACATATGGATTGGAATATAATCTTCAACATCGGAAATTTACACAATTCTCTAATATCTGATACTGATACTGACACATGTAACATATAGTAATGTTTCAATTTAAAATAATCTTTGTCCTTTGTATTATAAAAATCTATTCTATAATATATATGTATCATACACTGTATACCATCGTAAAAAATTCTTCACATGTATGTATCTTGTGCATGTGACATTCACACACACGCGATGAAAAATCTCCCTCCATTATAAAATGTATCAAATATCGGAATAAAATTAAGTTTAGTCGGCACTTGGAGATAGCCTTTGTGGTGGCTGATAAAAAAATGCTTGTCGGTTAAAATGACCGGCTCGGCCAATCGTTCCAATGTTAAAGATTGCTTTCGCGGCGGCACGATCCGGGATCGAGAGAGGCAGGCGCCCCGAGCTAGTATCTCGTTAAATCCAGCCGATATTAGACGCGGCAATAACAACCGCCGAGCGTTTCGTAATAATTCGCAAGCGCCGTTACGACGTCGAACGCGCGTTACGTCGTCACAAACGCGTAGGTTTTTTTTTCTTCGAGCGCGCGAAGCGCACGATTCCTCTGGGGGCGGCCGCGGAACGGAAAGTGAGAACGATTATCTTCCTCGATGAAAAACCGTCCACAGCCGATTTCCGTTCCGGCCGCACGCTCGCACACTTGGAAAAACATTAATTGCACGCGAGTTCTTCTCACAAGTTGCAACTGTCTGCATCACTTTTTTCATGAGATTGCTAAGTCTACTTCCTGCTACGCCAAGCAGGCGCCACCAATTTTCATATTATTCTTCACAGTAATCATTTTCACAGCAAAAGTGATTAATTCTCTTTAATAAATATTTTCCATGAAAAAAAATAAGAAATTATATTCTTAAACTTAAACTCAAGTTGAGGCATTTTATATGTACAAGTACATACATACATATATTAATCTGTAGAGCCAATTAAAATTTAATAGAGCAAATAAAGATGGTTGTAATATTTTTGCTATTCTTAAAATATTATTATCTATATTAGAAATAAAATTTTATCTTCTTCATCAAATTTGTATTATAATATAATATTAGTTTCTTCTTTAACGTTTTCCTCCTCTCACATAATTTTTAAATAAAAAATTCTCTCTTTCGCTCTCTTCCCCTGCTCCTTCTTACTTATCCTACGTGTCTCCTCTTTATTTTTATTTCGTCCTCTTTTTATTCAATTTTATTTTATTTCCGAATAAAGGGAGCGCGTTTGTCTGCGTTTGTTTGCGTGGTTACCTAATATATTTTTCTGGCACATTCATTATAACACTGCTATTGTGATATATGTACTCTGCAAATCTGCTGATCGCGCTCTCGTCCCGACGAGAGCTCAAACGCGACCACGATGAATTGCGGCCTGACCTATATACAGACAGGAATCGCGATTGTTCGCCGTCTCTCGCGAGCCGCTTGTCTAGCGCCGCCTGAGCTCACGCACATCAGTCTCGCATATTTATTTCTTCAATTAACTGTAACGTATATGTCTACATAATCGGACTGATTTAATGCCCAAGTAAAAACTGCTTCTCTGGCAAAAGTGCGAGGCTATTCTTACCAGTTCTGACAAATGTCGTCCTTGCGATTGAAAAAATTCAAGGAAGGAACGCATTCCTTCAAGTACATTCATAAATGTTACGTAACGCGCGATAAATAGACACTTGAGCCGCGTCGTGATATATTTAATAGTTTCAATAAGCAAAAGCGAACAAGATGTTTTATAGGCGGTTCCAAATTGATTAAAAGAATTATAAATAAGAATGAAGAAGATGGGAACGAGAGAGCAAGTTTGATAAATATATATATGTATATAAAATTGTTTGTCGTTATTAACACCTAGAATTCGGATCTGAGCAAAAAGTCTGATAATTTTTATCATCTACTCTTTTTGGTTAAATTAAAATAATTAAAATAATATAAAATAAACGCACCAACTCGAAAGATTGAGAAATTTCGACAGCGACATTTAACTTGAAATAAAAAATGTCAAGTTTTGATTTAATTATTAAGTAATTTAATTTAATAACCGCAAGTTGTTATTATCGTCTATGCAGGGGACCACTGTGGCCTGGAAATCGCTTACGAGCACTTGCTACCGCGATTTCCGGCGTCCCTGACAACGGGATCGTTTGGCGGTGTGCGGGGTCGGGACTTCCTTTGCGTTCAGTGCCTGGACGGAACGCTTCTCTTCTACGAGCAAGAGACTCCCACCTTCAGCCTGGTTCTTGGGAATCGGCTGCTGCCGGAGCCGATCGTTTACGTTTCGCGGAACGACATCTTCGTGACGCCGAGCTCCGCGTGGATCCTCGAATGCTACAGGCAGGTTGTTCCACCATGCCGTTCCGAGTAGCCCGTCAATGAACACCTGCCGGTGTACAGATAACGCGGCCGCGGCTGCATCGGATTGCAGCCTCGTCTTTCAGGATTATGAGCCGAGAGGACAAATGAATTCACTATATACAATACATACAATCATTAGATTTGCAACAGTGATGAAAGAGAGAAAAATATAACAACGATACATACATATGTATATAATTTGCTATATTCCTCAAAATAATTTCCAATTTCAATTTCCAACAAATACGGAATCCAAGATTGTTGTAATTCGATGCATCGTCTAGTACAGTTACGACTAGAATAATATTGTAAAAGTAATAATCCCTTATAGAAAAGTATTAATGCATATAATTGGCCAGTAATAATAGTAATAAATTACTAATAAATTACTAAATAATAGTAATACTGGCCAATTTATTACTGCACAGTAATACTTTTCTATAAAGGATGTGAAAGAAAAAAATGTCTCTATTAGAAAATTTATAAGGTAGAAAACATATTTTCTCGCAACGAACGAAAACATATTTTCTCGCGGATATATCTTGTCTTTTTTGCACAGGTATAAAAGCATGGCGGAATTTGGTAGCAAGGATCGCGCGGAGGAACCGAGAAACCTAGAACCGGACTGGAGTTACAATATCGGGGAAGCCGTTCTCGATATCGACACCGTTACCTTGAGCAGCTTCGAGGTCGGGATTCTCATACTCGGCGAGAAGAATCTGTATTGTCTAAAAGACAATTGTGTCACCCTGAAGTACGCGAAAAGGCTCGAGTACAAGGCACTCTGCTTTCAAGCTTACGTGATAGGTACGTGACGATGGATTCAGAAACTTTTCGAGAGAAACAAGGGTGAGACGGACGGAAGTGAGAGAAATTAGCCCCGTGCTTGGGTCAGCTAATAGCTGACGTGTAATACGCGACACGCCTAATTAACTATTTCAACAGATAGAAAATAAGTGTGCTAATTGAGCGCGATGCTCGTAGAACCGGATGGTAAGCTGATGGTGCTCGTAATCGCTGACACCAACACCCTGATGATTTACGAGGGAACGACTCTCAAGTGGTCAGCTCAGCTGCCTCTTACTCCGGTCGCCGTAATTCGAGCGCATTTTCAGGTAACCGATTGCATCATTCTCTAACTTGTATTCTTGCTCGACATGGCGTATCACGTAGTATTTTACTTAGTAAATTGTTGTAAAAGTTTAATTCATTTGTAATGTAACATTAATTAATGTTGTATTAAAAATTTCTCATACATTTTTCTTGAAGAACGTAATACATTACGATATCTGACATAGTGACATCTGACGAGGCAATTA
Organism: Tetramorium simillimum; assembly: GCA_011636635.1. Lineage (NCBI taxonomy): Eukaryota > Metazoa > Arthropoda > Insecta > Hymenoptera > Formicidae > Tetramorium > Tetramorium simillimum. The sequence goes on along the minus strand of VBVQ01000125.1, from coordinate 53,663 downwards.
TTATTCATCGCCAACGAAGAAAGACTAGAAGAAAAAAATGATCGGTTGTCGAAAGATTGTCTTATCTAGACAACGAAATTGGACGGTGATGTAGAAAAATTCCCTTTAGAAGAGAGAGAAGACCTCGATGGAGCGCATATCTATGGTCATTATGATAGTCCGCAATCAGAGCCGATGACATTTGACAAAGAAGCGAGCGGAGACCTCCGCTATATCGGGGTATCCTCTTCCGTGTCGCACTATCGGCACTCACCAGCCGTTATTTCTCTGACAACGTTATGTCAAGCATCCTTGTTACCAGAAGTCTCTTTGCTTCGTAAAAATCTTATAAAAAATTTCTTTTGCCTTTCTCTCGTAAGATTTCTCAGACATTTTGTAAAATAAAAATGTATCTCCGTGCCAGAAATTTGGCAATGAGGAAAAAAAAGTAGAAATGCAAAAAGTTATTCTGCAAAAACTCTGAATTCGGAAAAAGTATCTGTCTCCATCTTTCACTGTAGATTCAACATTAATTGCAGTGGCCGTACTCTGCTCAACTTTTATTTACCGTCTGCGAAGGCCGCGTCAAATGCCAACATAAAATGTTAATGAAACTGTTGGAGAATGTGTTTGACCATCTTATGGATTGTTCGTTTAGGAATTTTTGAAACCGCAAGTCCGGAGAGAAAAAAAAAGAAGTGAAGATAAAGGCGAAGAGCTCGCGTGGCGATGACGATCGAAAGAAATGCTCAAGGCTTTTAACATCGGCGTCGGCAATGAAAGACCGACCGCGAAAGAAAAAAAAAAACCACAAGAGTGCAGGGAAGGACGAGGAATCGGCAATTATCACCCTGGTTTTATCTTATCGTCCTGCCGCAGTTAGCGCGCGCGGCCAGCAAGGTTGCCATTGTTGTCTTTCCGGAGGACACAGAGCGCGCGAATTGCTAGCTAATTAGCTTAATACCGAGAACTCCGCTTCGTTAATCAGCGAGCTATCGTCGTGGCAACTGGAGTTGTTCCGCGTATACGCGCCGCGCGACACGGGAAAACGCTTAGAAAACGCCTAAATCAGCCGGACGCTAGTGCTATGAAAAAATAGCGACAAATGATTATTTTTTATCTTATCTCGCGTATTGACAAAAGCAGAAACAGCCTTTCAGTTTGCCGCTACGGAAAAAATCTGCTGCAAGCGTTCGAGCTAAAATCTTACACGCAAAAAGTACACGGCAATTCGAGTCACTTAAAATTTTAATTTTTAAGGTCAGATCACTTTTACGGGCAAGTCTTTAATTTAGCTCTCACCCTGCTCTCGCACATCCGCGGGTTAATAACTATGATGTGCAGGCCATTTTCTCTCTTTCTCTCTCTCTCCAACTTTCCCGCGGTTCTTCCGTCTTTTTTCTATCTACATTGGTCTTTCTTTGACCAATTTGGGATCGATTTTTCCTTTTGCAGCGTTGCGACTGTAATTTAGAGTTTGATATTTCTTTTTTTAGCACTTAGACGGAGTGATCGTCGTTCTCTCCGAAGAGGGCCAGCTGGAGGCTTGCTACTTGGGCTCGGAGCCATCGTTATTTATCGCGCCTCCTCTGCATCGACGCGGTTACGATTACGTGGCCGCCGAAGATGAGCTCATGGAGCTCCGCAAGTTAGCCAAGAGAAATAAGGCTTCCGGTATGAATAAAACGTGAATCAATACATGTATACAAGTATACAGTCATTACAGTCATTAGTTGAGGAACAAATCCGATCTCTATCTCCTATCGAGACGTTCTCCAAAGTTTCAATCATCTATCTCATCAGTTAAATCAGTTAAATTTTACAAATTTTTAGCCTTCGTTACATTTTTTGTATTGATTGATTTTGTAATGATCTTATAATTGAAATTATAAGGCAACCAGCTCAGTGACGTCACCATGGACGCCGAATTGATAATATCCGTGAACGTATCTGCGGATCTGGAGGCCTGTCCACGCGGAATCCAGGACGACTCGAAGGATGGGATCGATTCAGAGGGTCGTAATTTAATGTGCAGGATCACTATAGAATTGTCCACGTACACGACGCTTCGCGACGTTCAAGTATGCGTGGACGTCTCGAAGCCGTTCGTCGCCGACAAGGATCGCCACGTTATTACCAATCTTTGTAAGCAAGTCACATAAAGTTACAGATTTACGGCGCAAAGTCTCGAACGAGAGAATAGCGGCTCCGGAGTTTTAAATTAAAACGCGCGTGACGGGTGAGAGATGGGACGTCACGCGCGTGAGAAACTTGGCGACGATTGAAATGGCAGACGTAGTGATTAGAGAGTGTCGCGATGCCGCGCGAGCGGCTAATTTCTTGTAACGTGCCTCCTCATTAAATTCACCATTAATGGGGCATTAATTCATCATTAATCGATCATCTCGCTAATTGTGTGCGCGAATGCGAATGCGAAGGTGACCGGCACGTTTTGCGCACCATGATCCACGCGACGACGGATCTGCCAGCAATGTCGTCAGACGTGAGAATCACGGCGAGCTACGAGACGGCGGATCGTGGGAGCCTGCGCGTACTTGAGAAAACGGCCCAACTGCCCCTGAAGATGATGCTGAGGGCCTGCCCACCCGAGAACACGTCCACCTTCACGGCGACCATCAAGTGCAGCGAGCCTCTCGTGGCTTTTAGCCAGCTGTTTCCCGGTAAATCCATCCGCACCGTCGTTTATAATGCCCCTTGCCTTGCTCTTCCCGCTACTCGCTACTACCAGGGCTGCAACTGCGATAAAACTATTCCCTCGAATCTACCGCCGACACATCTTTCTGCACGTTTAGCACACATTAAATGATAATAAAATTTATCTAAATAAACTCAGCAAAAGTGATTCGTCTAACAGTAAGAAGATTCATTTTATCAATTTATTAATTTCACAAATTGTGTATCGTGTGTATACGGACATTAGCCCCTTTTGAGCATTTTATTGTATTTCTGTATTTATCGCATAGAGTACGCGGTGTAATGTAAATTATGTATAAAGAAAAATGTAAGAAAAATGAAATACAAAAATTTTATGTAAAATAACGTAAAAATCAATGTCCGTTACAATCTGTAAGCCGTGGAAAAATTGGTTGTTTACAGATACATTATAGGCCGTAGTTTTGTGTTGCCGCCCTGTTGGTCCCGTCGCCGTAAAGGATTCCCTAAAAACTCACGGATCTTTTTTACTCCCACTGCCTCGTATCTCGCCCCGCTGTTCCCCGTCGGAAATTACGGGCTAGGAAATTGTGGATAGAGAATTAGGATGTCTCGTTTGCGAACGACGATATTAAGGAATTCAGTTTCTCTGTCTCTCTCTCTCTCTCTCTCTCTCTCTCTCTCTCTCTCTCTCTCTCTCTATCTCGTCCGTGGTTTAAACGCGCGGCATCTCGGCCCACCTAATACGATAATCAGACATCGCGGGCCTCAGGAACCTTACCCGGACCTCTTCAATCACGTCGCCGTTTCTTCCTTTTATCGGCCTCTCGACTTTAAGCCTCGCACACCTGGTAGATTCGTAATTTAAAGTCGGTAAAATTCTTGTTAAGTGAATTCCTTCCCTCCCAGGAGACCGCTCAGGATCAAAAATATCAATGTCTCAAGTCTCGGTATGTTTGACATGGAATACAGAGAATTATCAACCTCAAATTATATTCCTCACAAATGTTTTAACGAATTTAAATTTTTCTTATGAAGAATTTCGAGAAATATTAATGTTTATTGCATATTTATCAAGTTTAATATTAATTATCTCTCTCGCGCGCGCGCCTCAAAATCTCGCTAAAGATAATGGAAAAGTAAAGGTCGTCTGAATTTAACTAAATACATAGTTGAATTTTCCTTAAATGTTGCCTGCACGAGTTGAAACTTTTCAAAGTTTGTTTCAAGATTTTTATTTATGACAGTTTTTCTTCGTAGAGTTTACAGGAGACGTACAGAGGCAAAATTGGAACGTGCTTGGTTTGCAGCACGTGCAAACTGGCAGCGTGGTGACAATCGTTTCCGGCGCTACCAGCAATCGTTATCGAGTGCAGTCGAATGACGGGCTTTCGATGGCCTTGGTGGTTCAGCAGCTGATCAATAGGCTCAAAGACAAGGCCACCGGAAACTTTGCAACTGCGATCGCGCAAAATCACATACAGCTGGTCCAGTCTCAGATGGAGGCGCACTACCGTAGTCGCCAGGAGGTGGAGAGAATCGCGGTAAATAACCATATGCAATAAATGTATTATTTATATCGCGCTATATGTGTAATTATTTATTTATTTATTTGCTTTTAGACAAGATTATTATCTAATACTACTTCATCTCTAATTTAAAATCGTATTTCCACATTGCTAAACATTTGTCCTTCTCTCGTTTTTTTATTAATCTTTCAACTTTCATTTCAATTTTCATCCTTATTCTTGAAAGAAAATTAGAGCTTTACGAAACTAAAAATTCCCTTGTAAAGATTCCCTTTCGCACAGATTCTCACATTCTGAGAATTTATCTCTCTTATCTTTATTTAACTCTCTCTCCCTCCCTCCCACTCAAGCTCATTCGAAGATTTAAAATCCATCGATTAATTACCCTCCCCCTATTTTTCTCTTAATTGCTCAGCATGCTTTTTTGTTTGCAAATACAGAATGAGATCGGGCTGTTGTCGATTCAGTTGAGGAACATCGAAAGGAGGATGCTGCGCGCCGTGAGGGAGCGGAACACCCGGTCTCTGGCTGCGACCGGACTGCCGTTCCTCTTGGAGTCGACCTATCGCGCGATCTTTGCGCTTCTGGATGCTTTCGCGATCGCACGAACGGTACGTGACCACGGTCTTCTATCCTCCTGGTCAACAACTGGTCCTCTTTCATTTACAACGTACTTGTTCGCTCAAACATTCAACTCAACATTCAGACTCTGTCTCGGCGTGTCCAATGCAAATCGCAAGTGTTATTATAAAATTGTTGAAACGTTGAAATTGTTTTTATAAATAAATTTTCATTCTTTTATAGCTACGCAGTTAGTAATGCCCAATCTTTCATTGTTACATTAAAAAAATATTAAAGTTGTGCATTATCTCGGCACTATTTTTAACATTTAAAACAGTAGAAATCTTGCTGCATCCCAAAGAAGGTACGAAATTTAATTTAAATTGTTTTCTTAAAATTGAAAGAAGATTGAGATATAAAGACTCCCACGTTCTGTTACTTGTAATTAATTACAAGAATTTCTATTCTTAATTTGTATGCGTCTTCATCAGAAAAGTGCAATAAGCACTCTCTAGCACGGGCACTGCAATTCAACCAAAGTCTCAGAATCTGCTTGTCTGGATAATGCTCGCGAGAGAGTCGCGCACGCTGTAATTGCCCTCGCTTATTCACCCGACGCTGACAGCGACGACGAGAGAGTGAGAAAGAGAGAGCGACCATAATCTCGTACGGTCGTACAAAACACGCGAGAGCCACTTGGCGGCGGCCGATACGCGGCCGTTTTATCGCGCGCGCCGATCTGGAAGCGGAGATGGCAATCGCACTGATGGCGGTTTCGCGAAACTATATCAACTTGCCCCCGTGATCATTATTCGATCCCTCTCGTCGCGCTCGAGTGGGTTATTATTTGCGAGATTTATGGCACTCCGGGGAAGGGAATTCGATGTAGGCGCCGATCCGCGCGATATGCGGCAGAGCCATGTTTAGATAGGTAATAAAGGGAAAGACAACGACGCGAGTGGGATCGTTTCGCTTCAACGATTGAATTGCAAACACAACGGAACAGACTGATAAAAAATGATGCATTCGTTTCATCGAATTCATTTCATCTCTCTCTCTCTCTCTTTCCATCTCCTATATATTTATTAAAATTATCCCCAATATAATTATGAAAATTTATAATTTGTTAGTATATTCTGGAGAAAGTAAGAAACACGAGAGTAATCACTCCCACATTGCGGAAATATGTTGAAGCAAATGAAAGTAAGTTAAGGAGCATTCCTACTTTCATATTCTAGCATCAACCTTTCTTCGGGGATTATTCCGAGAACTATACAGTCAATTAAAAGCGTTACAGTTAAGCATGCACTTGATTCTCAGTGATATAGAAAACATAAACGTGTAATTACGTGTATAATAAAGGTAAGAGGAGTAAATGAGCGTCTGACTTTGTGAAAATTATACCGATATTACTTCGACTTCTGTCTGAAATCTCGGTTCGCCGCGTTCGGACAGATTGGCGTTACCCATCCCGTATCCCGTGCAGTCCCGGGATGATGTAACGCGATAATTGGGCTGTTACAGGAACGGGAACGCGCCGGCCATGGTCTGCGGTGCGTCGTGAGGTTACTGCTCCTGCTGTTGCGGCTCAATGTAAACGATGATAAGTATGCGATGCTCGAAGCCGCGATCGGATTCGAGCCGCAACTACGCGACGAGCTTGTAAGTACTTGAACTCTATCGCGAGACTCTACGCGCAATGGTCAATCTCTTTGTTCCAAATATTCATATTGGCTAAAATATTCACATCCGACTACTGCGAGTGATCAACTTCTATCTACTTGATTTATGTTATATATGTTATATTCAGATAGTTGACAACTAATTAATTAATTTTTCTAAATGATTAATTGTTATGTATATATATGTACTTAATAATTGTTATGTATATATATGTACTTAATAATTGTTATATATATATGTACTTAATAATAGATATTATTCTTTTATATGGAATATAGAAATAATCCTCTTTCATAGAAAGTACAATTTTACATCTGGAAGAATTAGTTTGATCACAATTAGTTGCGCGCCGTCATTCATGTAGATTGTAGAGATTTCGTTGTCATTTGTAATATAATCGCAATATCGTTGTCTTTTACTCGATTTTTTGAAACATTCGACCAATCGGTTTCTCAGGACTGGGAAGAGATCGCTGATATCAGCCTGAACGCTTTCCTACGATCTACATCGAGAAAAGGTATGAGTCATTTAGATGCGAAGCCCGCGACGCTAAGCAAAATGACGTCCACCAAAGAGTTCACCAAGTTGAAGAAACGTCTGGTACACGCGGTTGAACGCCTCGACACCTGTCGAGAAGCCGAGATGGTCGAGAACGAATTGGAAGCTGGCGCACCTTCTTAAGAATCGTCACATTACCCGATAGGGAAATTTCTATTTTCTGCAAATCTCTGACAATGAGAATAAACGATATAAAAATTTCCTTAACTTTGCGCAAATTTCTCAACGTAAAAAAAGTGTAAAGTGTGTGTACAGTCCCGAAATTCGTCGAATCGAAACTTGATCGAATAAGTAGTACCGTGCGCGGTTGAATTGGGCGTATCTTGGCGCCGCGTTGCGCATGCATATCGCGATATCGATACGCTAGGTGCAACACGCAGGTGCAATACACGACGTATTATGCACAGCTACGCCAAGTCGGACAGGCGGTTTACGTAAGTCTATACACGCGCCGGCGCTGCGGCGATAATTTTATTCCACCGCCTGCGGCATATTATTGAAATAGGCAAAGTCGAACAGCGTAACGTATAGTTTGAGTGATTCACTAGCTGGCGCCACGATTCCGCTTTTTCGAGGCTAATTAATGGGAAGAATGTACGAGACGGGAGGGTATGTGTTTAACTCGGCGGGACCAATAACAGCCATGCGCTTTGTTCGCGATAATTTTCCTGCGAGAGCGTTCTCTGTGTAATGTTATGCAAAGTGCTCGCCCCGCGTAGAATGGAAAGGATCGTAAGAATTTTTCATCCTGGGCCGCACACGCACTATTCCGATACGACAATAAAGAGACACACGCAACTTATCCGCAACGCGTAGTACAGTGTTGTTACGTGCTGTTACGCGTTGTTACGCGTTGTTACGAGCAGAACACGTGCGCTTCTGTTATCAAGCTTCGATTCTTCCGTTATCAAGGATTGATAATCAATTAGTAAATTAATGAAATTAATAAATTCCCAGAATAGAAATCAATCAATTCTGTCTGAAAAAGAGTCTGTCACCGTGATTGTAGCAAATTGCACCATACTGTAACGTGAATGTTGAAATTGAACGTTAATATTTATACTCTCTCAGTTGTCTCTATTAAAATGTATAAATATAGATTCTGCGTTTCTATTATTAATATTCGCTACACCGTCGTAATACACACACACGTCAAATACCGCGCGACGTTGTACGTACGTCTTGCTTCTCTTCAAAGACAATTATTTTTATTTTTTTTATTTTATAAATTTTAAAATTAATGAAAATCAATAGACAAGATTTAATGCTTCTCTCGAGTGAGGTTTTAATTTTTTTTATACTCGCGTCAGGTACACATGGCATGCCGCGCGTGCTCCGCTCCGTACGCGGCTTCCCACGAGCGTGAAGAAACAAATAATCACCAAGTCCGAGTAACCTTTGCCGAAGTGCTCGGCAAATATTTAGACGGCAGCACTTTTCCGTTGCGGCTACTGATGTAACAGATTGAAATATTTGTAGCCGCAGAGCTTTGCGGTTCGGCGAAACGCCTCGCGGCGAACATTAGCGAATAACCACCGCCGGGTATCAACGCGTAAACAATGCAACAATGTTGCAATGATGTAAGCCTTTACGGGGCGTAATGTTTAATTATATTGGCATACTGTCAATACAAATCGAGCGCAAGGTTTTCCAAAACTATCGACCTTATTTTGCTTTAGTCTCAATAATGGATTTTTTTCATTAAATTGATGAAATTGGAATTCTTATCTCAAGAAAAATTGGGACAAGTTACTATCTACTATGGTGTTTTCAGACGTTCAACATTAAATCTCGCGAACCGTAGTTTAAATTAGATTTTGTAAAAAAAAATTGGATTTAAACAGTTATTACTGCGTGATTTTCAATTTTCATAGCTTTAGATATAGCCTAAAGAGTTACCGATACTCCGATGATTTAGTCAAGAGCACATTTAAATTACAATTAAAGAATTTGTCATAAAGATAAAAGTTATTCCATTAATTTTTAGGATATATTCCTCTCGAAAGTTTTTCCATCTCTAGGACAGATACAAGATACAAGTCTTGATAAATTCCTTGAAAAATCCAAAGAAAGTGATGGCACATCGAATGGCCAATTATTTCGCACAGCAACGCAAAAAGTTGTGTAGATGTAAAAAAGATGCCACTTTCAAGACAGAATATTTCCGTATCTCAGGTGAATCGATCGATCAATCGATCGCCCGAGGCACACGTTACAAGCTCGAAGAAAAAAAATACGCGACAAAACGATAAACGTGCGGAATAAATCGGCGACATCTCCGAAGGTGTGGAAAGAAAATTACGGGCTGTACATTATGTTATTATATCGTTTTATCACTCGTTGCTTTGCCGGAGGAAATTCAGAAAAAAAGCCTGACTGCTGACTCGTGTCTCACCATCGGCCGTCATCGCCACTTCGGGAAAAGGGAGGAGAGTTCATCGAAGAGGTCAGGCTTTGACGCGTATTGCCGCATTTCTAGTTTTCCAAGTTTCCAAGCGATGCGACGGCACAAACGATCAACGCATCGCGTTATTATCTGTCTAACGGAGGAGGCCGTAAATCTAAAATATTCTCGTAAATATAATAGATTACGTGCGTAATCGATCGACAGTACACAAAGAAAGGTTGTCGTAATCGACGTTTGGACAGAAATGTTTTGCAGGAAAGGCTTTTATATGAAAGCGATCAATCCGACTTTTACGCATAAAATGTTAATAACGGTTTTTTATTAACTGTATATGATTTTTTCTTTTCTTGATTAATCATCTTTTTTGCAACCGTTGTAAAATACCGTTTTCTCTTTTTACATTTAATTTGTTTGATTTTATATTAAATTACAATTCAATTAAATTATAATTCTAATTTAAATTTGAAATAAAATTTCTATTAAAAGTTGTCATGAAATATTTGAGTAAAGAGTACAATTTCGGTGTATCTAAAGTTGATAGTTTATGAGATACCTTACCGTACTACAAGTATCTTCGCTACAAAGAGCGAGTTGTTACAGTCAAAATTATTCCAAGAATTCGGCGTAAAACCTAAAACTCTCAAACAAAAATCCCTCCAAGCACCAACTACTTGACAGTGTTTAGAAGTAGAGTGTTTTGGAAAAGATTTATGTGCAAATTGTTAGTAAAACAGAATTTGTCTTTTGCATGCCGCGAATATGCCAAGCTAATACCTAATATACCTAGGCCGAGAGGTCTAGAGTGACCGACTCGCTCACATTTTTCTATTGTCACTTATTGAAAAAGCCACTTGACTTCCCGCTGACTTGTGTAAACGCGGCATGGCTCGCAAAAACTACGGTAGACACTACGGTAAAAGAATGCTGCGGGCGAGTTAGAAGGACGATAAACGAGACAAATGGAGGAGAGAGAAAGAGAGAGAGACTCCGAGGAAGGTACCTGAGAGGAAGTGCTGAAGAAGGTTTCGCGTGTTACGTGTTTGTCACTCGACGCCACGAGAGATGCGACCTTTCCTCTAACTCGTCGCGCTCCCGACAATCACCATTCCTTCCTCGAATTAACTTCGACAAAGACTATTATACTCGGTAATAATGAATGACTTGGGGTAAAAACAACACTCGAACATTGAAGACAAAAGAAAACCGTCTATTATTCATGATATCACTCCTTATCGAGAAATATCAGTCATTTTGTAACAATTGAAAAAAATGATTTGTATTAGAGATATTTTAAAAGCAAGTACAAGCCATAGCAGAGAGTCATTGCGAGACATGTTGGGAAAACTACAAGACTTGTAAGACTTTCGACTTTATCTTGAGACATTTTTTTCAACTTAAACAGATTATTATAAAACAATGTTGAAATATAAAAGCCTAATCTGAAGTATCTGGAATGCTTTCTTTAGTGAATTCCTGCTCCACAGGGTGTAAGAGCTGTCCTCTGTTCGAACAATACTCGAAAACAGGCAAGAATCTATTATACATATGACTCTGACAGCAAGAAAACGAAAAAGATAAGATATACGTCATAGAAAGACACACAAAAGGAAAGAAATGTTCTTTTTTATTTTACAAAGAGAATATCTAGATGACTTACGTGATAAAGAATCACATAATAACACTCTTTGTTCTTTGCCGAATTTATTATAAAAAACAGACCTACTAAGAGAATAAATTTTTATCATTTTAATTTTACAGAGTATTTTTTTATTCAGTCTAGCATTTTAGATTTAATCGAAAGTAAAATTGTATCGAATCTTAATCAATCGCGGGCGTCTTTCGGAAAAAAAATTTGTGTGTGTGTGTGTGTGTGTGTGTGTGTGTGTGTGTGTGTGTGTGTGTGTGCGCGCGCGCGCGCGCGCGTATGCGTGTGTGTATGAATCATTCTACATCCAGAATCCGAATGGAATGCAAGTACAACACGAGCATATTACATATTCAATTGACATAGTCAATTGACACGTAATAATTACAGCTGCAACTGGGGCGGAAAAACATACTCCAAGTGGTATCCGAATGAAAAAAAAGGATGGTATGATAATATACGATTAACTTTCTTCTGGTACATTTTGCATATCGCTGATTTTACTTAAATTATAGAGAATTAATAATCCTTCAAGGAGAATGATCGTGGCAGGAAGTAATTTTTCTGGTAATTTTCTGCCGCAACAAAAACATGCGGTTTCTCATAACGTACTTAAAAATTTTCGACGCGCAATAAGGCACGATTACTACGATTCAACGTTCTCTCTCACGAGATAAGTGGCGCAATTTAAGAGGGCTTCGTGAATAAACAATTTTTGCAGACGCAAAAAGGCGTATCTCGCGCAGCGACGCGGACGGTTCGCCTATCGCCTATCGAGGTCTCTAAACGCTATTAAATTCCGAACGAGAGCGTTGAGAGCGTTGCGAGCTAGCGAACGCCCCTTCGTCTTCCCTCGGTCACCCCACCGGATTACGTGGAAATTCGCCTGCGGCTTTGCGCGATCGACCTTCCCGGAAGAACTAGCAGAGAGATCCGAGAGACAGGACGGTTTCCTGCGATCTCTGCCGCGGCAAGAGCGATGAGATGAGAACGTGGCGAAGAGCGATTATGGATAGGATAGCCGATAGGATATAGGATTCTCTTGTGCAACTGTGTACTGGCATGCATCTGCAATATGCGCTCCGTCGCGTCACACGCAGAAAAACTGGTCCCGAATGAAGATGCATATTGTATGGGGCGCGTAGAAGCGCAATCCATTAATCCCCGCGGTCGCACGTGAAACAGTCTGTCGGCAAGTTAATTGGCAAGTAAATTAACCACCGAGCGAAAAGAAACGATACTGCACCGAGAGATACCTACCAACTTGGAAGCTCGAGGCTCGGGGTCTCAAATCGGAGCTTTCAGAGTCTGAGAAACTTAAGTATTATTAAAATATGACAAAAGATATCGAAGAAACTGATTATCTTGCTAACTTTTAGTTTGTTACACAAATAGTCTAATCGCCCGCGCCGTAGATCGCCATCTTACATGTGTTTATTCACTCGTAAAAAGTCCATCGTTATCTAAAATATTACAAAATATACTACATTTCAATACTCTGAACATATCCGCCAATCATTTACCGATGATAATAAGCTCGTGTTAGACTTTTCCTAAAATGCTCGATAGAGCATACTTACTTGTTTCACGAGTTAGTTCTTGGTCGTCTTTTTAATAAAATCACTTAAAAATTTTAAATATTCTATTTTAAAGTTTTTTAGCGCAACTCTTTACGGCTACAAAACATTTCCAAGTAGATGAGCGAATAATTGTGTGGTATCTCTTTGCGATAGCAAACAAAAGATTTGACCTCGTGTCTTTGGAAAAATTTAAATTATGTGCTTGAAATATTTTCTCATATTATCACAAGTAAAAGAGATAATAATGTTTTTGACTGAACACTGAACACTTTCTCTGTCTCTTTGATTCTTTAATATTATACACTTTGCAGTAATTCCTGATTGTTAAAGTTGCACAATCATGATATATAAATTTGGCAAGCTATTCCAGAACTGGTAGTATAAATCTTGGAAAGGGGATGATTCTACGTAAAAAAATAAATTAATAAGAAAATGACATAAAATTCTTAAAGAGTCAATACATTTTATCTTACTTTGTCGTATTCTAAAATATCCTTTTGATGTTTGCAATGTTTAAAATCAAACGCGTCTCGATGCACGTGTATCTAACAACTAATTTTGGGACATCTTGTATAGGTACGAATATTAACATAATCGACAAATATATATGTATGTATAATGAAATGATGCTTGTCCGCGATAACTGTGCAGCGAAATAACAATTAAATTATACAGACGCGAATTAATCAAGTGTGCAACAGCCGGCAGGAATTTCTCGTCTCGTTCTAAATTTGTACGTTCGTTCCAAGTCTACCGCAGGATACGCCATTATCGGAAACGGATTCAAGATTGTACTTCTGTAACGCAGGTCGCGCGTACAAGCCGCAACGTTCTTCCTCTTTGTAATCGAGATCGTATCGTAAATGAGGTCGCAGTTACGCAAACGAGAGAGGTCGCGACAAAACCAGAGACACGGAAAAAACCGACGTTACTCGCGGTTGCTTCAAATTTGGAGCATCTTTTATCGCACTGACACATCCGTCTATTTGCAAACACAACGAAAATGTATTTCTACGGGAGCAGAAATTATACCGTAAGCGACAATGATTTACGAACGACTGGAAATTAAGATGCTACTTTAATCAAATATCATTCCGCGTGAATAATCGTGTCGATTGTTCGGACGAGCGCAGGGCGGCGCATCATCACAAGGGACCCTCAACGGCGCACGTCAGTTGCCGCCGCAATAAAATTTCGATGGAAGGATGCGCGCGTTCTCTCTCTCTCTTTCTCATTCCATTCTCCTGCTGGCATTTTATGATTTAATACCGGACCACCTTGCTAAACTTGCAACTCCGGGACCACCACGAGCGATGTTTGAGAGTTAAGCCACCGTGAGAGAAAGAGAGAGATCGGTAATCAGAGGATAACGAGGCAGGGAAAGAGGGCGGGAGTGACCGAAAACCGCCGGGGCTTCTCTCCCAGGACTCTCTCGTCCTTCGATAATTGATAGCTTCCGTCCAATTACCGCGCTCTTTCGCTCCTACTCTAAACATATACCTATCGCAGCTGGCTTATACTACCTACAGATGACCCGGAATACAGAAGAGAGGCCCGCCTCGATTCTTCGATAAGCATCTCTTGCCCTGTCAAACGAAGCCGAAAGAGATGTCTTAGGATTGATACCTTTGTCCGAATTTCTTTTCGGCAAAGTTTGTTTGTTTAGCGAGAAAGGGGACACGCATGAGGTAGAAATTTTCACGTAGCTCCTTACATTTTGCCTATTACGCTTATTAGTTAGATTTCCCATCTTGTCAAACATTTCAGATTTATTTACACTACTGCAATAAATATACATATATCTTTAGACAAAATGGACATATATCTTTAGACAAAATATCGAAAATGGACAGTAAGGTTGCCCAAATCACGCTTTGGCAATACACATATATTTTGAATAAATAACACTCTAAATTTTGTTTTAATGCGACAGGTATGAAATGTTAAATAATATTAAAAAATTACGTCTACACTTGTTCTTCTATATTTGTTTAATGTAAATATTTCTAGAATTTATAATAATGCTGTCTATAATACAACTATTAAAGAGAGAGAGAGAGAGAGAGAGAGAAGAGAATAAAAATTTATGATGTAATTATAATATATGTAAGCTCTTGGCCACAAACAGGTATATAACGTACATGATGCGTTTTTTTTGCAATCACTTTCAAAGTGATGACAGACGATGCGGCATAATCAATGGGAGCATAATGAAGAACGGACGCAGAACATTGATGCGCATAGATAATGTTCGATTAGGAAACGTAATTAGAAGCGCAGCCAACCGCGCTGCCAATCGCGCGCCGACCGCAAAATTGATTCTGAAAGGTTCGCCTACTTAATCGTCCGAATCTGCTGAATCATCTGGGAAAAAAACTCGATCGTATTGCGCTCTTTGCCGTGTGCAGTCGAACGCAAAAAGCCGAACGATGATGAATAGAAACGACTAAGAGAATGCGTTCGTCGAATTATTTATCTCGCGCGGAAACTGCAG
The DNA here is from genome assembly GCA_011636635.1 of Tetramorium simillimum. Lineage (NCBI taxonomy): Eukaryota > Metazoa > Arthropoda > Insecta > Hymenoptera > Formicidae > Tetramorium > Tetramorium simillimum. The sequence continues at coordinate 38,554 of VBVQ01000125.1, read as the reverse complement.
TGGGAGATCGGTTTTCCGATAATCATTCTTTTTTCCGCTTCATAGGATTATGCCGTGTTAGTCAGGTAGTTTTACCTGTCGATCCAACTACGCACGTTTCAACGTTTCTAAATAAAATCTCTTGGCCTTGTTAAATTTCTTTTCCAATTATACACGTTTTATATACATATGTACGTACAATATATCGTACCATCTAAATGCATCTTTAAAATTATTCATTTACTTCAGATTTTTCTCAATTTTCTAAATAATCTAAATCATTACCCAGTCACGTATATTCATCTCTTAGCAAGCCGTTACTGTCAATAAGCAATTTTAAATGAGTACCGCGCATGCCGCGCGATTCGCATTTATTGTTAGATCGAATATCCGCAAAGTGTCGCGAGGGCGTCACGTCTTATTCAAGGCTCGTCGGCAAGGAAATTCGTACTTGGTGGCTTTCCGACTGATTTCAAGGAAAAGATTATTTTCGCTTTAATGGCCTGTAAATCTGGTGTGAATGCCGCCGCGCCTCTCGTTCACAGCTTCGCGCGTTCGTACCAGACGCGACGGCTTGACGAAAATTCAAAGTCAAGAACGAACGATGGAGGTCGGAGTCTGGATGCAGAAAGACAGAGATGTGCCAATGACTCATTTCTGCAATTCTCACTTGTGAAATTTACAATTCGAATCGGCGCGTTCGCTAGCGCTCGTAAAGACGCTCATTACGCGCGACGACAAAAGCCGTAGGCTGGAGAACGCTGCTCTTGTTCGTTGATCGGCGAAAAATTGCGCGAGAGTGCAACGCACGCGAGGACGCAAGAGGGAAATTACGCGCTCGATCACCGTGCGATAATGAGCGGCGGACCAACGTCGCCGTTGCGTTAAATTAACCGGCCTGCCAGAGGCTTAATGTAACCAATTAAACCGAAAATAGACGTTACCTCGCCACGCGATGCATTATGTGTTTTCGCTTACGGCGCACGGCGCGGCGCGGCGCGGCGCGGCGCGGCGGACCGCTCGCTGCGAACCAACGCGAGCGAGATTCGGCCGGGAAAACAAATCCGGTAGTAACTTATTCGGGGAAGTCGATCGTAGTGGTGAGACCACGCCAGGCCCAGGCCCCCGGTCTGTTAATCGGCGAAGAGAACGTAGCGATTCCGCGTAAGGCAAATTGCCAGAATCGTAGACGCATAACTGCGTCCTTAATTTTTATTCTGTTTGTTAAGCAGCATACATGAACGAAAATAGAATTACTATTACTGTGCGCTATATACTTAATCTTCGTCGAAGCCTAAATACTCAATTGTTATCGCGATCGTAACAGCGGACAATTTCGTTTTCTCAAGCTAAATACAATGAAACATGTATATACCCATCGTTCATTTGCTACAGCAATAACACAAAGAAACAAAGTTTAGCAGAAAATGAGAATTTAAATTATGAAAATTTCATATCATCATTCTCAAGAGTGATTAAATAATTTTCGCTTTTATTATATGTCGTTGTCGCAGCAAATGAGCAATCTCACGTCTCTCAGTGCTTGCTTCTTTCTGCAAAGCTAGAGTACTTCAGAGCATTCCATTTCTCTGTTACTTTTTACAAAATATCAGAGAAAGTTTGAAAAAATGGCAGATAAAATTCAGTTGGTCCTTACGAAAGAAACAGAATTATTGTGTAATTATTTATATATATTTATAATTATTTATGTCCTATTTTTATCATTTTATAATTATTAGCTCATATTAATTTAAATCTCTTTCTTCACGTACTTACTATCTACATTAAATTGAAATGAGTGAAACATTATATGTAATATGAGAATTAAATTAATTTCATAGATGACAAAGGCGTGCAGAAAATTATTCGTATCGATTAATTACACAGCAAATTCTGTCTCCCGATTGAGATTGAGCGATAAGAGACTTTTATTCGATAAAGAAGAACACGTCGTCGATCCTGTCGTGCTAGTCATCGCGGAAGATCGTTAATGACAAGCGCGCGCGGTATGAAACATCGAGCGGCTTGTATCTGTTAGGAACACGTAACCAGCGACACCCAGAGTTTTCAAAGAAACCAACGGCAGTAGTGATTATGCCCGGCGCTGCGCATCTGCGCAACGTTACCCACGATGCCGTTTATTTGCCCTCTGCTCAAACAAATTAGCGGTTACAGACTCGTGCGAAGCTGGAACGTTTTCCTCGCACGGTGCACGTGTCTCTTTTCCGTCGAAATAACGACTCCATCTCTCTCTTTCTCGTTTCCCTTGCGACTTACGAGACAACAGTTGCGCGAGCACGCCGCATGATAAAATCGCAATGAGTCACATTTCATTCTTAATAGATAAACTTATTGGATTAGCACACTCGAGTCAGATGCCCTTTGCTCTTAAAAAAATACATAGGTATCGTGATCGATAACTTGCAGTATTTGGATAGAGAATAGAGTTTATTCTCTGACGTTTAAACATTGTAAACGAGGTATTTATTGTCATTATGAATTTCGATTCAGAAAGCGTATTGAGTAAAAACGAGAGAGAGAGAGAGAGAGAGAGAGAGAGAGAATTCTCTTTATAATAAAATAATTACAATACCCGAAAAACAAATGTCACATGAGAAATAGATTATGTAGTACTTACCACGTGGTTGCTCCGCTATCGCCTCGGTATCTCGCACAACGTGCTTCCTTTTTCCCAAATTTTCTTCATACACACATGTCCCCTGGCAAAGACACAAATTAAAAATTAATCATAATCGTGCGTGACACTTTTCTCTATGCACTACGCGTAACTCATAATATAATTACTACTAAATGAACACTGTATTAATAAATAAATGATTTTCCGTTATTTCAATCATTCGAGCTAACCGCAATTTGTTGCGTGTAAAAACGATGAAAAAAATGGGGTAAAACAATTTAAACTAGCGAAAAATATTAGATACATAAGAAAGAATAAGATACATTCGAATCTAAATGTCATTGAACATGTAATTGTCATTCGTAAATGTCGCAATGTGGAATTCCCATCACTTATAATACCCTACATCGATTCTTACGAATCGAATTAATGATACGTGTGAAATATGTTTTGACACTTAATCATTATTAATCGTAAGAGTTAATTAATTACGCCAAGTGCGAACTAACAACAAGTCAATTTTTCGCAAGAAATAATTGTGCTTCGAGAGCGACGAACGCGATGACACACTCACGAAGCTACCTGCTGCACAGCTCGAGTATCGTCTCGCGCAAATGGCAATCACTTCACTTTGTTTTGAACAATAGCACGCTGTACATACGTCACAAAAACAATGCGCCAAGGCCGCGTGCCAGCCGTGTTTACCCCTCCGCTCCGAAATATTTAATAAATTATACATATACCTATTAACAAAATATTTTATAAATTATTTTATATTAATGAAATATTTATTGAATTCACGTTGAATCCTTTCGTCCTGGTATTTTGATAATTATTGATAAAAGATGAATTTTCTGTTATGCCGTGCGATCCGGTTCGTCGTACATCGATAAACGAATTACATTTATCGCAAAAATTACACGACACACTTGAATCTAAGTTAATTACAAAAACAATTATATCGATGCTTGTTGTCGATAGAATTGTAAAAATTAAGAATAATTTATATTAATTTCTATCATCTTTCTTTTCCAACGTATACTTTATTGAGAGACAAAGTATCGTAATTTAAATTTGATAATAAAAGTGATTCGCGTAAAATAATCGTACGAATCATGAATAATTAACGTATCATTTCTCACGTTACAAACGGTAAGAATTTATTAACCGCGCGGCTTGATAAAGATCGTTTATTCGCCCGCGTTCGCCCTCTCGAAGGCGAATAACGCGACATACGGAGCTGCCTGTCCACTCGAGTCTTACCAGTACGAACGTGGTAACGCGCGCGCGCGGTGACTTTGCTTATACATCATGTATATACTTTATATGCCATGACATGCGCTCAAAGCAAACACCACGGCGGAGCTTTGCATTTTTTAATAAGTATGAAATGTATAACTTGCTATTATGACATGTATATAAGTGTACGCCAAAAGTGTTCTATTTTTTTTCTACTTCTTAAGTTATTATTTTAATCATCGACGTGAGAAAGAGAGAGAAAGAGTCTCTCTCTCTCTCTTCTTCTTTTCTTTAAAATGATATGTATTATATGTATATTATTAATAACAAATTGTAATTGTTACATATAAATTATTTAGTTCTTTCTTTATGTAAGTAAATGAAATGGTTTATTGATTAAAAGTTAAATTAAATCGCCGCACAGAAAATCACAAATTGAATAACATACACATAGCTTCTAAAGTATGTACAATACATACAACAATATGATCTCGACTCTTAATAATTTATTAATACACAATAACATTATTGCAACTGATTTATATAGGACAAGTGAAAAGATTATATCATTCTTTTCCTCATTATTGGTCATCATAAAGAATAGAGATAATAGTAGTAGCCATCGAATTATCGAATTATAGAAGAACCGTACTTTGCCAAGTTTAGGGTCAGGATTGGCGCAGAGGCGCTTGAGGAATCGAAGCAAATCGATCCAGCGACCGTCGCGTCGCGTCGCGGGTACGAGGTCTCTCCTTTTGAGGCTGCGAAAGGTGTTTGGCGCGTGCGAAATATCCTGAAACGACCTTGCCATAAGCAAGGTACGCGCGATACGTAGCGCCTGCGTGTATGTATGTACATATGGGAAGCAGCGTGCTGGAAGATTGATATCGAATGCATAAAAAAAAAAAATCGTGCGTTCGCTTCGTTCAATATTATTTATAAGGTATAATATTTATTTTTTATTTGAGATTGCGAATCTCTCTCTCTCTCATTGTCAGTCAGAGATAGACCTAACAATGCTGCGCTCGAAAAGGATTCTAATCAAGTATCTTTTTCCTTGTTTGTAGCGCACGCGCGCGCAATTTAAGATGCCACTTATTACTAATTGTCGTTAGAATCGTTACCATATCAACGTGTCGCAAATGTACTGCGACGTTACCAGGCTGTCAACAAGTTTAGAACTAGCGATTTCCTTTTAAGCCGACTCACACGACGACACCATCGTGAATCACTTCCGGTCGTGCGTATCACTCCTTTTTAATAATCTAACGATTCGCGTGACACGCGCACATTCTAGGAGATTGCGTGGTTAACGCAAATGGAAAGCGCATCCACGACATAAGACGATTACGCTTTCGTGGGCATATATTCTGATAGTAGTTCGTGGAATATAATATCTATATTCTGAATCACATTTGCATGTGTATGAGATCATGTGTGCGAAAAATGTGAAAGCGTGAAAGATTAAGTGTGGCAAAAATTAAACTGGTTATTTCGAAAAAAGTACGATGAACGCAGTAACGAAAGATAAATTTGCTCTCCACCACGTGAAAGAAAATAATTTTCAAGTTTCCATAATACATTTTCACGCATTAAGATGTAAGTAAGCAATTGATTTTAATAGTCTTCTTTGAACAAACAGATTTCTCTTGCTACATTTGAGATTTATTTTGAAGCATATTATTTGTCATTCACCGACAAAATTGTTCAGTGTTACGTTCAGCTCTTTCGAAAAAACTAATTCAACTAGAAGCCATGGAAAATCGTTCAGTGTTGTTCCGATGATGCACACAAGTCATCAATTGAACAACTATTATCGATGTACCTTGGTGTATTTTACTCTTTGTAAAAGAAACTAGTAAAATTTTTCATTTTTTTTTTCAAATTTAGCCAAGGTTGTTTCTCAGTTCGTAAATAAAAAGGAACGTTAATAAAACACTAAATTTAAAGATAGAAAGTGGCAGCCTTCATCGCTCCTACCGCGATAAACGATCGCAGTAAAACTGTACAGGGAAGCTCATACAGGGACTCGTCGCCACATTTACGTGCACCTCGCGAGCCAGCGCGAAGCAGCAAATCGCGGTTTACGACGCGCCGCCGCGCTGTTTCGACTGGGGAAAAAAGCGCGCCAGATATACCGGCACCCGGCGTTCCGCATCGTAAATAAATTAAATTAAAGGCGCATTTGCGTACAAATTATCCTCGAGCGGCGCGGCTCAAGCACCCAATAAAAATATTTCGCCGCTCGTTAAAATTAACAATGTCGGGGCGAATAAATCGCGATTAATTATCCGGCCACACACACGCACGGGTGAACGTTGTTCCGGTCAAGGGGAGCAAGAGAAATGGAGAAAGGGCGCGCGCGCGTGCGAGAGAGAGAGAGAGAGAGAGAGAGAGAGAGGCAGAGAGAAAAAAAGGAGATGAATAGCGGGGAAAAGGGAGGAGGAGAGACAAAAAAGAAGGGATCGTGATCTCTTGCTGGGAAGAGAAAAAGAAAGGCGGGCCTTTCAAATGTGGCACACAGACACGCTCGTGAAATTCTTCTCCTCGTTTCGGCCGAGCGCGAAAGAAGCGGAGGACACGCGCGGAATCCAAGCGACCTTGCGCCCGTTACGCGAAAAGAAAGTAAAAGCAAACAATAGGCAAGATCTCTTATATACACACTTTCCACGGCCGACGAACGCGCAATCACGGCTGACGTGTGTAACAAGTTGGCGCACAAGAGTCATGATTGTCGATCTAAAGAATTTGACGGTTGAGCCGCTGGGGACACAGTAGGCTAGTGATGTAAAGTGAGCAATAATGAAATCTTGACAAATTAAGCGTGATTAATTTAAAATGACATAAAAGTTTTTTCTTTTTCCATCTATCACTCTCTTTCTCTCTAATGGCCAGCGTGTCGAGTGAAGGATAAACAGGTTTTTTGGGGAGGACAAATTAGCATACGTAAGATGGTATGTTGGATTGGAAGAGGGCTAGAGATCGGCCTTGTCTTCTCACATGGTACTTTGCTAAACAAACCGAGTTATTCAATTGGTGTCACTCGACAACTCTTAATAACGTTTGGTTTGGTACCGCGGGCCGCAGAATATAATACAATTGTTATATAACATAGTAAAGTGATATACATCATACATATAAATTGTAAAGGAAGGCGACGAGACGTAACAGGACGTAACGTTAGCATTTGATTAGTAATCCCCACTTGATAGCTTTCCACAAGGAAGAGAGGGCAGCCTTCTCTCTTGTTCGGTTTTTTCCTACGAAAGAGCAAGGGTGCGCTTCCACGAAGAGAGCTAATGAGGCAGTCAGGTAGATACTTTCGGATCGCTAACAGCCGCGCGCGCGCGCGGGGAGTAAAACTCGGCGGGAGAGACAGAGCGGAGACGGTGGCTCCTGTCCCTCGATAAGCGTCTTCGATATGTTGTACATACATACATACAATAACCGAGCGCGAGTTGGCCGTAGCTCGATCTTTCATCACGCGAGACCATGTTTTGTCGCTCGACCTGCATATTAACAGTCTCTCTTTGCGGGTTATACGACTCGATATAGTGATCTATGAGGGGGAAGAGAATCCTATAGATAGGTACTCTACCCACTGCCCGATATCACGTGACATTCGTACAGAGAGAGAGAGAGAGAGAGAGAGAGAGAATAATAATAATAATAATAATATACATTTTCTTCATATATATCTTCCAATATCTCGTAAAAGATTATGAACGGCGGAAAACGATAATTACTATAAATAAATAAATTCAAAATGAAATATTTTGTTCATGTACTTACAAACTTGTCTTAATTTAACCGACGTAATGGAGAGAAAGCCTTACAATAGTCTTGTGGCGGTCAATTGAGTTTGTCATCCGCCAAATTTCCTAGTTGCGAGACAGTACACTTGCTGGAATATCTTATCGATCATCAGTCATACTTTAGATCAATGAACCGCAAGAAGGTTCAAATATCGCCGCGGTGAAGAAACCACTTGACCTTGCATGGTCAGACGTCTGTTGCAACCTCCCAATCATTAAACGATTTATTTACACATCTCGTCGCTCAAGGACCGACTGCGAAGATTTGCTCGGCGAGAGATCTTTCAAATATTCACATTAATTAGATAAAGATGATAGAAATATCTGTTGGTGTAATTACAATTGTAATTCATTGCAGCATTGTGATGAATGAAAAAGTTTGAGCAATGACAATTCTCTTCAACGAGTTAATTCTATTTCTAATTTCTGCATATCCCTCTCGTTTCACTTCACGTAAGAATCAAAGTTAAGATTAATCAATATTGATAAGGATTGATCCTGATAAAAAAAGCTTCCAATGCGGATTTGAAAGAGTTTAAATTGAAAAAATTGCGACAAGGGGAAATGATTTTACGGGATAAAATTTTCACTTGGGATTGAATAAAAAAAAATAAATAAAAAAGGGAGTCTCTTGGGTTTTTATTTATGGCTAATAAAGCTTTCCAAAACGTTTAATCAGGAAATACATATTTCATATATGTAGGTATATACATCAAATGTTTTTATATCCCAGTTAATCTCAATGCTGAGCAATGTTGAGAAAAATGCATATACAAAAGAGGAGAATTGTGATAACTGTTGGTGTAACCGGTAATAAATTCGCGCGCGCTTCACGACACGGTGCCGCGGTGTCAAGCTGAAATTGTTAGAAAGTTAAGCTTTTATCTAATCGCGGTGCGGCGCGGCGGGCCAAGTGAGTTCGGAGGCATCGAGTGCGGGATCGCTGCGGTCCAGGTGAGATGGGCTATCTGTCGGTGCTCTTCGTGAAAGCGGGCATTCCGAACGTGGCTCGTTCAGTTCGGGGAACGAAGCGAACGAGCACTCGGCTCGTCTCGAGGAGGTCTGTTCCTTGCGGCGTGTCGTTAAGCATACACAACATAAACACACACGCATATACCAAGTTATATACACTCTCGTCTCTGGTGGGCCTCTGGTATTTCCCAGCGATCCGTTCGGTCAATATGCGGCGCGGTGTGAGTGCCGCTGTGTGTTGTCCGCTCGAGAGCGTACACGTAGCATGTATAAGAGATTCTCGCTCCTTCCACTTGCGCGAAGAATGAAAACTAAAGCTTTTCTCTTTTCGCCGCCTCTCCCTCCCCCGCCCCCCACCTCTCTCCGCTACTCATTTACGTTTCGGTCTAGCTACCCTTTTCGTCTTTCGTCCATCTTCAGGGTGGACCAACAACATTCCTTTTGACTCAAACTCTCTCAGCAGATAAAAGTTTACAAGCTCCTTGTAGATAATCCACAACAATCTCCGTTATCCTCCGCCGCATGGAGGCCGTGAAAGCCTATCCCACTTGTTCGGTTGCGTTCCATCGCCGGCCGACACCATCCATACATACACACATACATACATGCACACGCACGCACGCACGCACGCACGCACGCGCCGCGCCGGACGGATTCGGCTACGAGTTGCATAGCCGCGCGTACAGCTCCGCACGTGCCATTCTGATCGCGTCAATCTAAACTTGGCAATACATCATACAAGACGCATATCTGTTTGCCACTTTCTGCTTGCAAGTTTAATATCGTGTTATTAAATTAATATGTGAATCAACGCGTTCGTAAATTAATGTAAACATTTCCATTTTTGTTGGTATCTATTGAATTTTATTAATTCATCGTTGAAATATCGATGCGTAATATGATGTATATTAACATCCGCGAAAAAATAATTTTTTATGCATCTAATAAAAAAGTTTATCATTCGATGCACATATCTCTGTACATGTATTTCTAATTAAGTACTTGGTAATTCTGGAATATGGAAAACACATCTTTTTAGAGATAAAAATGATTAAAGTTACAAACACGTGTACTTTTCGTGGAACGTTTGCGGAACTCTGCTCTCTCGAGCAGTGGAAAGCAAATACATTTAACGTTTAACGAATATCTTGTTTCTTTTTTTTTCCTCTCCCGAATCCCACCTGCGACAATCGTCTCTATTCACATTCCGCGGATCTCGCGTAGCGTCGCACGTGCACGCGCGCTCTCCCGTTCTCTCGTCCCTCGGCGCTCAATTCCTCCTCCACCATCTCCCTCGCGAGGAAGACCACTCGAGCAGCACTCTTGCCGCGACGTCCTCCTCCTTCTCCATGACCATTGCCACCACCATCACCACCATCACCACCACCACCACCACGACCACCACCACTACCACCGCCACCGCCACCGCCATCAGCACCGCCACCACAACCACTGCTACTACCACCGCCAGCTTGTCTTATGTCTTCCCTCCTTCTCCCCCTCCCAACGCTCGCTCACTCACTCTCTCAGCAATCGTGTGCGATCTTCGTTACTCTGCGCGCGCGCGCGCGCGCACGCGTGCAAACACAGTGGTGGAAGTCGCAACGGAACTTCAGTGCAGCTGCGACAAGCAGCTGACGCGGAATCATTGAGGTCTGTAGCAGAGTTCGCGCCGTACGCGACACTACAGGTCGGACCGGACGGTGCGCGCGCCAAGTAGACGGACACGCACGCACACACGCAGTGCTTCTGGACCACACGCCGCTACCGCAGCCTCCCTGCCTCCCTGCCTCCCCGCCGAGCGGACCCTGTCGAGATTCGCGCGTGTCTTCCCGCGTCCACCCGCCGCAAATGAGCTCGCGCCGCGAGTGCGCGCGCGAGGGAAACGCTCCTGCTGCCGGTCGCGACTCACAATCAGTCGCCAACAGTGCGGTGTGTCGTCGTCATCGTCATCGTCTCCGTCATCACCGTCATCATCACCATCGACGTCGCCGTTGCACGCCGTTCCGCGATCACAACCGCGGTTGAGAAGAAAAGCCTGTAAGAGAGCACGGCCGTGACGCGCGACGACAAGTGTACGCGCGTGAGCGCGAGCGCGAGCTCGCCGACGAGGGAACGCTCAGGGTATACCTACGCAGGTGAGTGTAAGAGATCGCTTGTCGCGTTCGCCGGGGGGTCGCCGCGGCTTGCCGAGAACGAGATCTTTGACGATACCTCGAGGCACGATGGACGAGCCGCGATACAAGGAAACTGTTATGATTGTACCCCTCAGAAAAATCACTTGGGAGAGATAAAAGAGTCTAGGGGGCAAAATAGATGATAAAGTACATTTGGCGTATTTTTAGCACAGTGAAAGATAAGAGAAAAGTGGAATAAAGTGAGATGTAAAGGAAGACAAGAAGAAATATATAGATAACACGTATTGTTAGAAATATAAAGAATTTCATAAAACATGCTTTAGAATAACGAAACGCTTTAAATAACATGTGGTCATTGAAACATGATGGCTCTTACAATTATTATAGCTGTCATTATTATAAACTATTTATTAGTATCATGTTGTCACAATCATCTTGATCAACTTTACATTTTAATATGTTAATGAATTGACTTTCTCTGTTGACATTTAATAAGAAGAAATTAAAGAGTTGACATTTAAAATTCAGAGCTAGTCGGTAAATTCGAGAAGATAATTTTTTTCTACAAATCAACCACGTAACCACGATCTCGAAGGATCTCCTGGCAGAGTTTCAGTGCGACACGACATATCGGGCGAATTAAAGCGTGATCTTTGCGATGATACGGATGGAAAAAAAAGAGGGAGGAAATGACGGGACAGCGAGAATGCGGATTATGCGCGGCGCGTGATGAATGGATCGGGCTAGCGAGCGGATTTTTAGCAAGTGATATCATCCGGAGGAAATTTAAGCGAACCGCGTAGCGCGAGCTACCGGACTTGATCAGTAGAGACACGTGCGAAGACGACACGTGATTCTCGTTCCCGGTGATAGCGCGATTCTCTAATTCGTGAAATCTCAATTTGCATTCGCTTGCTTCGCTCGACTCGCGACTAACGGCTGCAAGCGTTCGTTTCTAGGACGTGCACTTTTGTGCTAGACGTTTATCGCCAAGTATATTTATTGTCGCTTAAGAGAGAGAGAGAGAGAGAGAACTTGAATTTCTTTCTTTCTATTTCTCGAGAAGACGGTATTTGATACCGAAATAAAAAATGAGAATTGAATAGAAATTTCGTGTTAAACAGCGAGACGTTGCCGACGCTAATCGAGACTTTATTCACCTTGGATACAAGTGCAAAATAGTCGCCGGCTTAATCGAATTTCAAGCTCGTGAGTCATCATTTAGCGAAATGCGGGATGAAAGTATCGCTCTCGGCTTTTGTTTACGTCACGCGTATTCGGCATACCATCTCGATGAGGCTTAAATCCAAGCGAAAAAACGCCGTTCGTCAATCTTTAATCATCGAGACGAAATCATCAAGACTGTGTGCGGGTAGAGCGGAGAAATTCGCGCGGAATCGCGTCAATGTCAGTTGCACTCAACTTAATTCGTTCCTTCGTTCGCTCACTCGATTCCGACCGATCGGATCGACCGATTGCGTGTAACTGCGGGAGTACCTACTTTCAAAAACAGATTGTCGCTGCCTGGCGAAATGTTGCGAATGAAGAAAATAATACGAGTATTCAATTTCGACGACGAGATCGCAAAATCGAGCGGACATGTACATACATGATTTCTATCGATCTCTCGTAATCAACCTTCGCGACATCTCTAATCGTTTTGCAGACATCGGAATATTTTATTCCTTTACTTATTAGGAGTAGTAACAAATTTGTGTGACACGAGGACGAATAAATGAATTTTTTAATAAAATATTTATCATTTTAAAAAAATTTATAAATATGACCAACTTAAAACTTGATTGTAAAAGCAAAAGGAACACGGAAAGGAAAAAAAATGTTATCGACGGCACGTAGCCGATTCCGCCGTGAATTGAATCTATCAAGTCACGTGAAAGATTACTAGTTTAATCTTTTCGCCGATCAATGGGAACGGGCCGATTAATCGATCAAGGCATAAACTACCGAGACTCAGTCGATTAATCAAACGAAATCGATAAACGGATAACAATTTAATCGATAAATCTCGCGCGCGACCGCTTTCGATCGTTCAAGTCGAGTACGGTAAAGCACATAATGAAATGAGTTCGAAACGACGTATTTTTCGACGTGGAATAACAATAAAATAACATATCCCCGCAGCAACTTGAGAAAAATTAAAGATTAACCCGTATAACAAAAGAGCTTACCATGCTTAACACTAAAAGTCACTTGGAAAATATTAATTATTTATTTAATAAAATAATAAATAATAAAACAGACATTATTATTTTCAAAGTTATTTTAAAAGAAAAGGATGTTAAATTATTTATTTTTATAATCAAATCAAATTCAAGTCGCGCGATCCTTGGTGTAAAAAATTAAAATATTACTGAAGGTCTGAAAAGTGCATAGTACTTGTTTTTAAATTATTTAAGTAATTAACTTTGGAGAAATTTTGTCTTATTGTCAGTTTGTTTTAATTATTAAAAACTGAAAGCGATTTGATTCGCTGCGGTGTTCCTTTAGCGATATTTGTCGGATTTATCAAAAGATCGCGCGGCGTCAATTTGTATGATGTATGACATGTATGATAACTATACAGCTTCCGATTATCCGACGTCGAGCTCGCGCGGGTGGAGTCGCAAATATGGTGCAATTAAACATCGCGAGCGATATTTTTCAGCGGTTTAAGATGCCGGTAAATGTCGACGGGGCACGACTCACAGACCTGCGATATATGTATATCAGCTTAATCCCAGAACGCGCGCACGCACATCGGGCCCTTCCTCACTCTGCCACACTGCCCAGCACGCACCTGTTATGTTGTGTTGTCATTCCGCAGCGGCGAGGCTGCACGCGACAGCTCGTGCCACTTACTTCCAGTTACCTCTTGGCCAATACGAGCCATCGGCCGTCGCTATTTCTCGCGCTGAATCGACGCTGTCGCGGAACCGCACTCGCGCGAACCTGACATGGGGAAAGATTGATCGTCCGCATCGTTCGCGACTGCAGCTCGCCAGGTAGAGTAGAACGAGTAATAGAATAGAATTATTAGCGCGTATACGTGATGCAGCTAGTTGCGCGCGTGCAACTAAAATGACCGAAGCGTCCGTTCCGCGTTCCGTCGAACGACGGAGGTAGAAAGACGAACTCGTGATACTCGCAAGCGCGCAGCGATATTGCTTTCATTTCAGATCCGGGGTATCGGTCTTACTACAGGTCGGTTCCGGAAGCGAATCCTTTCAAGTAGAGAAAGAACATTATACATACATACATATATATATATACACACACCGAAAAGTTTAAACCACACACATGTTTCCTTCACGAGGATGGAAAGTGCAATTCCAAGTAAGCGACAAAACGACATATTCGATCTAACAATAAGCCGTAGTAAGCCGTAACGAATTATCAGATATTAAAGTCTTTTTTTTTTTTAATAACGGAAATAAAAATCAAAATTTCTTCATCTTTCTAACGGTAAGTGACGTTGACTCATGAAATAAAGGAATTACCGTGTTTTCTTTATGATTCTTATTTAAATACGACATTCTTGTAAGTAAAACATTGCAGGAAGATTGATCGTAATGTTTCAGTGTATGTATAAAAATATTAAAAATGAGACTGATGATAAAATGCTATCCCTATTGGAATACGATTAAAGATGACAACGACGTTGCAACTAAGGACGTACGTTGCAGATAAGAAACGCAAAATAGAAACCTGTTTCCCTCTGTTACGTTTTTTTTTTTTAATAATTAACAAAAGGCAAAACAAAGCTAGATTCTGACAGTACACACAAAACGATTTTTACCTTCATAAAAGTACGATTAACGTAAGTAACACAAGTTTAAAGATTCTCGTATAACGATAGAGAAGAGAATCTCCACTGTGATTATACCGGATTTAATGACTGAAAAACACGGCCTCAGAGGCACGATCGAGGAGGAAAGAGATCGCGATCTCTCGAGGACGATCTCGCGAGAGCGGCTTCTTCCTCGGAGGCCTCGGGATCGAGCGGTCGAGGAGCACTTTACTTCGGTAAAGCCGCGCGAGCGAGCATGCGAGGTCGCGCGCGAAGCCTTCCTTCTCTCGCTCTCGCCGTCTTCCTCCGGCTGCGGCACCGGCACCGACACCGGCACCGGCCCGCTCGTGAGAGGAACCTGCCGCTCCTCTCTCTCTCTCTCTCTCCCTCTCTCTCCGCGCGCCTTTCGATTTACACACCGTTTCTCTCTCCGGCTTAATCGCACGCGCGCGCGTCTCTTCCCGAGCACCGTGCGCACCAACGCGCGCTTTTGTGCCGTGAAGAAAGGACCCACGGCGACTTTGACCACGGATTTTTTGATAAACAAAGAGATGAAAGGATGCGAGAATAGGAGATTACCAACGCGACGCGTGGATCGGATATCTTGTGGAATTTAGAATTAAACGCGTCACAGTTATATAAAAATCAAAGTGAAATCAAAGTCGCTCTTTGTGTCTCAAGTTTCCATCCCGATTTCTATCTTTTATGGACGAGCGTATTATCAGCGTATTATCAGAAAGTTGAATAGAAAGAAATTAGAAAGAAAAATCAAACTATAATACAACTATATTGGCATATAAATACGTTTCATCAGTTCACGCGTAATTTTCACTGTACGAACATAAATAATGGTTATAAAATTAACTATCTAAATGTTTGTTAATATACGTTTTCAATTCTGCTAAAATTTTTCTAATTGTAAGACAATAAGAATTGAAACAATTAAGCAGCCCACGGATGAATCGACACACTATTATCCAAAATCGTGTCATTATGTTTTCGGCTCATTTTGCTCGCTTCATCAATATCACGAGTCACGTATGTCAGTGACTTTGTCGACAAGCAGCAACCGGACGCACTTAAGGGCCAAGTAAGCACAAGAAGCTCAAGAACGTGCGCGAGCTTGATGTTCGTAAATCTCGACAGAGACGTAAAAAGGAAGCGGATCGTTGTCGTTGATCGTGATCCTTCATTGCACTGTTCGTACTCCACGTTTCCTTCACGTGATCAAGTCTCTTTTCGGCAAATTATCATTTCTTCGATTTGCGCCTTACGCAAATCATAATTTATATTGGTCGCTGATAAATATTGATAATAAATATTGGCGATTGATATTTTAATACATGTTACAAAAATTCATGTTGTAAAAAACTAATCTTTCAATAATGATTTACTGACTCACGAGACTAAATAAACTCCAACAAGAAATGCGAACTCGAAAGATGGAATAAAATGACACGCAAGTACGAGGTACCGGAGAAAAACTGAAACTAAAGCTCTACGCATATAGATACATTTCTAAGGATGTTAATCGACATTTCTGTGTAAAGGGAAAATTTAAAATGTTTTCTATCGTAGCTCAGAATATAAATAATAATTCTTATATTATATTATACGTGGAGCTTGACTTTCACTTTCCAATTTAAGCTAGAATCAGATTAGCTCTAAGAGATTGTTTTATCATGCTGTGGTGCACGGAGAAAAGCTGTACGTGGAAAAAGCTGTACTAAAAAGTAATTTCTTTCGCGAACGTAACGCGACAAACTAGCAGGGGTACGTCGAGAGACGCGCACGGTGTCTCTCCATCTCTATCGTTGATCGTTCCCGATCGGTCAAGGGCTGCGCCGCGCCGCGCCTCGCCGTCACGTCACGTCAGCTCGCATATATATTGGACATTTGCATTTTAATCTAAACTTCAATTAAGCAGTAGCAGGTCCTATATCTTTAACGCGCAAGGCGGCCCACGTTGTCGAGCTATTGTTGCGCGGTGAAAACGTCGTGCGGCTTATCTGAATCTTTTATTTCGCGCATCTGCAGGCTACAGCTTTCGATTCGGTCATCGCCACGTAATCAACTACCGTAATCGTCAATGGTTGATGCCGCTGATCCCGCTGATTGTCAACGACAAGCAACTCAACTACTCAAGCAATTGAATTCAAAAAACCTTTCGTCTCGTTAATCACTAATGCGCAAATGGATATAAAGGATATTTTTCCATTATTCCGTTATGTTGGATGTAGATTATTTCAGATACCTGCAACGTCACGTACCCTCGCGGATCGCGCAAACGACGCGACGCGACGCGCCACATTAATTAATTCCATTTTTCGATTTCATAAACGAATTCTTACAGTGTCGAACTTTCTCAGCTTGATTAAATCTCTGTATACGCACGCGTCGTCTCATCTCCGTCCTTGTCCATAGGCTCGCGTTGAATGGGCAACGGATAATAATCGAGTATCGCTTCGAAAATTAAGTCCCGCCTTCTCGCGACCAAGTGGATTACGCGTTGCGAGATTGAATTTCGCAAGAATTAATGACGTCTAAAAGTAAATTGTGAACTTGTTCGCAGCGTCGCGTCGTAGAAAATTTAGAGACGCCTCCATCTTGCGCGATAACTTTTAACATTTTAACATATCCACGGCGTATCAATACTACCTCGTCATGTAATCTTTAATTGAAATTCTTCCGCTAATATCGCGACGGTGCATCTCAAAATCGTGCAATCAATTGACAATTGAAACTGAAAGAGTAATCTGAACAAGATACGTCAGACTTTTCTGAATAATTTTCTGGACCTTTGATCAATAGAATGATAAATAATTATAGATAAAGATAAAGATAAAGTTAAGATTCCAGATATAGGTACATACACATACACACACACACACACACACACACACACACACGCACACATGTATCGCAACTAATAAGCGCAGCAATAAATGCTACTCATCCTTCTCATCTCATCTTTCGGCGAACGAGATATCTCCCTTCGTAATTGCTGTTGCGGAAATTTAATTTAAATAAATGACCAAAGGTGCAACTTAAAAATGCAATCATTGCAAGTATCGTAATTCGGTGAACGGGCCCCGCGCGAGTGCCAGCGCAAGCAGATATTTACTTTCATTGCCCCGATAAAATCGTCTCAATCAAAATCCATTAAAGTAATCGTCTTAATATTCATTTGCTTTTCCCCGATCGTTTTATTATGTGCCCAGACGGCGGAGTAAGACAGAGAGGGGAAAAAAGGAAGGGAAAAAAAAGGGGGAGCGCGAAGGAAGGCAACGCGAACGTAAGGTCGAATTCTTATTCGTGCACCGAACCCCTGACTCACCGCCAGATGCATTCTTATACGACGGCGAAACGATCGAAAGTATTATCCTCCGCT
The DNA here is from genome assembly GCA_011636635.1 of Tetramorium simillimum. Taxonomy (NCBI): domain Eukaryota; kingdom Metazoa; phylum Arthropoda; class Insecta; order Hymenoptera; family Formicidae; genus Tetramorium; species Tetramorium simillimum. Next base: position 20,595 of record VBVQ01000125.1, on the reverse strand, counting down.
TTAAATCAGAGATAAGCGGGACTCGGCTCGTCCATTAAAGGCGAAGGATGCATAAGATATTATTTGCTTGAACGTCCAAGACCGCGCGCGCGCGCGCGCGAACGGACTGCACGTGTAACTTGGGCTCTCTGTGCCTACAGCGATCTAAATACGTTCGTAGGGAGACTTACAACTAGATTCAAGTGCCGGATCGATTTTTCTTTTTTTTAGCAAAATAAATTTTTGTCTAATAGCAATAAAAACGAATTTGATTGGAAGTAATAAGTCTTCAATTGTAATTTCAACGATGGATTTTCTACAATTAAGTCTTCAAGTCAGACATTGAGTGATTTGTGTCAAGTAATTTTCATGTTAAAAGTATTGACACAGCAAGTACCCTATGCTTTCGGGATATAATTGGTAAACAAACTTTTAATTGTATTTATATATGTACAAATAGAACGTTTTGTTTCTCAGAATACAGCGTTGCCTATTATATGTATTATATACGAATACACAATAATAATTCTTTTTTTAAGAGTACACAGAAAAAAAAACATTAATTTCAAATCAACAATATGTATAAGCAAAAATATAAAATCTTCTTTAAAGATTTTGATAATCATAGATTAAACAGAAATAAAATTTCTTTAAATAAATTGTTGTCTGTTTAAGATTATCAAAATCTTTAAAGAAGATTTTATAACTTTGCTTATATATGAGAATATTATTGTTGATTTGAAATTAATGTTTTTTCTGTGTACGTTAAAAGTTACGCCTTCCTTCGAAAATTTTCCCAAACATGTATCAACTCTAAAGTTGTCAAGTTTTTCGACTGAATTCTTTCACAAATATTCAGTAGTCGAGTGAGATGGATTTAAATTGCATCAACCGCTTGGCAAGCGATAGTCATCGTCTAAAATTAGTCGCTGCCTTATCAGTGGTGCCTAAAAATTTACAACGGGATGATAAGTTGTGAATAAAGTAAGTCATTTGCACGAATATAAATTGGAATCGTACATGTAAGTGATGTAAGATTAGAAGCTCTCAAAATTTCACAAACTACCATTCCTACACATTCCTACAAATTCGACGTTCGCCATTTTTTAGCATTTTTCTGCTGTGCGTAACGTGCGTACGACAGTGCTTTACGACGAGTTTTATTTTTAGCATCTAATGTCTCCTCACAGCATGATTCGTTCCCGTGGATCACATGCCCAGAAATTCTTGTGAATAAGATATTGACCGCGGGAAGAAAAATATGTTTGGAACTACAAGCAACTTGACTCTAATTTAAGTTGAGAGCATCACATCAATTTTCAATCTATTTGCTCTTGTCACAAAAATCAAAACAAAATGATAGAGAAGCAATATCTGTAATGTATAATGTAATAATGTACAAAATAGCATAGCGCAGTGATTTCTGAATAAATTTTGATCAAGTAAAAAGAATACGGAATGTGATAAAAATGTACGGAATTATATATGTATAATATAATGTTTATTGTTGAAAAGTCCTCTCTCGGCTATCCAATCAGCCAGATCGATCTATTTATCGCTATCAAGTGATTTCTCCGTAGCGAATAGCGTGAGAAAATCCAAGCGCCATTGTTACGCGATTATAGCGCGAGTGTAGAGCGTAGTCAGAGAAGTTTCATTTCAAAGAAAAATTCCGTGCATCGGCAAGTGACTGCACGGTGCTGCAGCCGCGATTATGCGATTGCAAAAACGACGAGTCGCGCGAGTTTCTCGCTCGGTGCTACGCGCAACGAGCGACTCGATTCATTCGCGATTCCGCTGCTAGCGCAGGTGGCTCATCATCATCACGTTTACGCGAACGTGTCCCGTTCAATCAAAGCTCCAAAGTTTCCTCCAACATTTGTTTAAATTTCATTTTAATCCATCCGAGTAAATTTTCTACTTTTAGTTTTATCTGATCCACCTACTTATTCGTCATTTTTATATTTCGATTCATTTCCCTTGTAATATTCTTGTAATATTCGCGTGAGCGTGATTCAGAATCATACTTAAAAGTTTCCCTCACGACCAAGTACATACATATGTAGAAATGGTTTCCGTGCGTCTAATGGCATGGAACAATAAACAATTTCAAAGTTCCCCGAAATCATAACATATTTATCAATTTAAATTCTTGCTTTGTGCTTGTGTTCCGGCGGGGTTTTATTAAATCACGATTCTCATATTTGAATTTACGTGAATAATGTAACCGAGAAAGTTTCGTTTAATTTAAATGTACTGACGGTAGGTTATTCTTGAAATTTGTTTTTCGAATTCGAAAGACAAGCTTATAAACAATCTATATGTTGACGCCATTATAAAACATGGCGTGATTCTAAATCAAGACGAAGAATCGTGCAGTTTGCAAAAAGTGACATTGATGAGCGCAGCGCGCGGCATGACAGTCTTGAGCACTCAAACGGTTCAAATATTGAAATTTCAATATTGATTCACCGACGACAGAGAAGCGGTTCGGAGCTACGCGCGCGCGTTTCTATGTGCATAAATTATTATTATGCGCACAGCGCAAAAAGGGGTCTTGGAAAAGCCGCCTCTTAATGACTCCCAATCATCATCCGCAGAGAGGTCATGCGAAGTTTGACAAATATGAGGGAGGAATGCGCGGCACTCCTCCCTCCTTGACAACGCGCGCGCGTGTGTGTGTGTTTGAGGCTCAAGTCTGATCAATTAATTTCCGGCGCACGATCGACTCGCGACTTTTAAGAAGAAAAAAAAAATACTCTGTACAGATCTACTTGTCGCGATCGCGCGGAATCAATCGGATAGTATAACGGCATAACGGCGAGCAACAGCTGATAGCGATCGTTCATCAATTATCCCAAGTGCGCATTATCCCTACGTAGGTACGAGAGCCTCGATCACAGCGGCCGGTCACGTAACAATATTATCGATAATTATAGTAAGCGCGTAAACGCCATGCCAACGTTGTCGTGCCATGCCGCGGAAAATTCGAAACACGTGTTTTCGCGGCCGTGGGCACGAGGAACGCCCATCGGTCGACCGTCCGCGCCGCTCCGCTCCGCTCCGCGCCGCGCCGCGAGAAGAGAGAACGCGAGATCGTAAACGTCGCCCGCGATAAAGATCGATGACGGCGGCAACTTAATGCTGCATTACATTAGCCTACAACAAACGATTGCTAAATGAACGATTATACCGCTGCCGATAATTGCACCGCATCGAACAAGCAGTTATTATTATTGCTTAGCGAACTGTATTCGATAATTCATTATTACAGGTTCGCATTGATACGTGACTAAATGTAGTCCTACATGTGTGTGTCTATTCCCCGCCGCGGTCGCTTCGTAAAAACGTGTCGATATTATTGTCAAACAAGAAGCACGTACCATGCTAAACGGTCCCTCGGCAAATTAATTTAATGCGTGCGTCCGCATATACGTATGTATGTATACATATACAATATCGTGATATATGTATGCCACTGCCGGATCGGAATAGAGACGAAGAAAGCTTGTGGCCGACAAATTGCCTTTATTATACATCGCGCGATATATTTCCTTTTGGAATTGTCACTTCCTTGAGGAAGTCACTCACAGGAAATGTCACTCTAAAAAATTCACCTGCAGCGTTTCGGTACATTCAATAATTAGAGAGAATAAATAAAACGTGGAAAACTTGGAAAGTCAATATCAATATATTAGGAATGACATATTAATTATTAAGAAGAAAATATTTAAATAAACTATATAAATTAAAATGAATACGTTCCCTCACGGAAAGGAAATACCGTGTCATACAGATATCATCGGGTAAGTCGCACTTTGCTCACTCCTCTCATTTTCGTCTACTTTCCAGAAATTGCAAGTGTGCGTTTTTATTAAATATCCGCTCGTGTACTTCTTCGAAGTCGCGAAGGCTCCGACAGTAAGTTTAAACGTAACAAGTTGCGGATTGTTCCGCGAACGCCGCTGCGCGGCCGCCAGTTGTTCGCCGAGAGTTGTTCTTCGCGAAGAAAACCGCGAGCCGAGAAAAAGGAGCGTTCTACGATTTCTTTATGACGCCGGGTAAACGTCGGAAGAAACGGAAGAAACGTGGAGAAGCACAGAAAAGCGACTTGAATATATCTTGGAATTGTTGCTGAAAACTATTACAGCTATATTGGGTGATACGCGCGGCGGGTCAGGGGAAATCGGCTTCAGAAAAAATATTATATAAATTATTATCAAGTATATATTAAAAATAAAAAGATAATTTTTACATAAATGATAAACTGCGGAAGAACAATTGCTGATCGGCATCAATACGTATGGTTCAGACGAACAAATTAATGTAAAAAAATCCAGCTAATGCTCTACTTACATTTCTTCTCTTTTCTTTCGGACGCGCGACGGGCGTGTTTAAATTAAGAATTGTAATCCATAGCAACGATTTTACGGAGGCAGCCCGTAACTGTCTTTCTCGGAATAACACTCGTGGAAATTACAACTTTCCCGTTCGATGTGCGTCTCTTCTTTCCACAGCCGCGAATCTGCGAAAAAAAAAAGAAAAAAGAAAATATACAACCCACCCAAAAATATATCACGCTAAGGGAGAGCTAATGCTCCAGTTTAATTGAATCACAAGGATGTAATCTGTTGGTTGCCAGTAAGATTCTCTCTCTGATCTCGCTAGTTCAATTAGAATCTCACGTCCGCGTTATGTTTTATCCTGCTGTTACATCTTGTTAACTTAAGAAATAGAGAGGGAGACCTAAGGAAAATACTTTGGTCATGCTTCCCGAATTCGATTATTTGTAATTATGTGTAACACGCTATCCAGAAATGCGATTCAAATCATAGATTTTAAATTCGACGATTCGATTTGCGTTAGAATTTTTTCAGACTTTAACGTTAAATGTCAAAATTGCAAATTGCAAATTGCAATTGTGACAATGAGAGGAATAAACTCAAGCGTATAATATATATCATTTCTCAATGTAAGATTGAGCATGTAATAAAAAAAAGATTGACTAACCGACTAACAATAAGTTCTGAATAATGATCACTGTCGTCGAAGTAATGAACTACAACTAGAATCGTTGGAGTTGGAAGGGTCGCGGTTGAGAAAAAGGTGAAGGGAAGCTGCCAGCGGTGCAGCACCGAACACGGTCGATGCTGAAAAGTCACGACGTGAATAATGCGCGCGTCAGTCTCTATTTTCAATCCCGTAACTTGGCGGGCTCATCCTTGCCCGAACGTGGAGAAAAAGCTACGCGATGTGATCGTAAAACGCTCTTACTCCTCCGGCCAGTCTCTTTTTCCTCTCTCTCTCCCCACCCTCTCCCTCTTGCTAAAGTCTTGTTAAAGTGCTATGCACAATCGCAATGAGATTCAAGGCGGAATATTGAAAACATTAAATGCAAGAGTTATCAGAGTTACTTTGTACATGTAACATGATGATGAAAGTAACGTAATATAACAAAGGTATACACACGATCTTTTCTCTCTTTCCTTTCTTCTCTTTTCGTTTCTCTTTTCCCTTTTCCTCTCTCCCCACTTACGCATGGACATTTGCTCAAGCGTTCTTCATTTTTATCAAGACCTCGTGATTTTTTCCCTTCCTCGTCTTTCGAAATTCACCACGATTAGATTAAGGGTTACAAGTCGCGCGAATAATCTCGCGGTCGCTGTGCGTATCGTATAGCTATCTTTCCTAGAATAACATCCACGAGAATCGTAATTTTCTCGACAAAATCTGACCTCAAGTGTGCGGCACACGCTCGGTAAAATATACAGCCGCAGTAAAAATATACCCAAGATCGCAGCAATATTCTGTGCTAAAACTATGAGAAGGACGTCTCGATGAAAATCGCAGAAAAAATATACAGCATTACGGTTACGAAATATCTTTCCTAGCTCAACATCTAACTTTGCTTTGAGAGAACGCTACTTAATCTCCAGCAATTAACTGTAAATTGTAAACCTAAATTATTAAAATAAGATCAAGTATAGATTAAGTAACAGTTACAGTAGAAGGGAATTGATCGATTAATTATTTCTTTAACGTATGATTTTACATCGTAACTTGTTTAACAACTACTTGTTAATAATTTTCAACCAAGTCAATTGACGTAGAGTCCTGACGACACTCGCGTTTGATCGTGGCGCAAAGTCGTCGTTAGGAATCATAAATTCGCATTCGTGTATCACGGATCGTGCGTGCATCGGTATCCACAACATCTATTTAAATCAGCCTCGCGCGGTACCGCAGGTGTTTCCATCGCGATATACTTCTCGTAAATACAAGCGACCGAGCTGCTTGCTGGTGCCCTCCTTCTTTGCCTCCTCTCGGTTCCCTGTACGTTCGCACGTGCACCGCGTGTGTACCGCGCGCGGGGCTACGCCAGCAGCCCGTAGGCTCGCTCGCTCGCTCGCGCTTTTGCGCAAGCTACTGCATCCTTTTTTTTTCTTTGCACAGAGCCGCGCACGCTTGCGCAAATGGGTACATCGTGCAACGACGCGTAATGCAGAATGAGAGAGAAAGAGAGAGAGAGGAGAGCACGTAAACACGAGCATGTGGCACAAGAGGAAAAAGATGAAGGGCTACTGAGAGTTGATTTCCAGTATATGATTTCAACGTATGGAGATAGATACTCCTCTTTGCGTTTGTGGAAAAGGCACGATATAGGAACTGCAACTAACGCTTTGTACGTGAGACGATGTAATAGTGTAGCACAGCTCTTATCTTGTATCTTATTTTGCATGCCGTTTAAATTAATGTGTGCGTAATATATATATATATATATATGTGTGTGTGTGTGTGTGTGTGTGTGTGTGTGTGTATACTAATAAATAATAAAGATATAGTACTTGTGCAATTAGCGTTTTAATTAACAGCGATTAGCACCTTATGGATCTCTTCACTATAAATATTGATTTTAGATAGCAGTCGCGAAAGATATCATTTGTCGCAAAGAATAATTATCGCGGCCTTTTGGAACACTGAAGGAACATTGCTTCAAGAGCGAAATATGCAAATTCGACGCGAGAGATTCACGCACGTGTGTCAGAGAAACATCCGGCTTTCAAGCGCGCGTCATACAGGAAATTATATACAGGAAATTTATTGTAACACATGCAATGTAGGTAACGTCGGATCGTGACACGAAATACAAAAACTTCCATCATCGCAAAAACTATGTTTTTCACTACGTTGCACTCGCATCACATCGCGTTACACGCGTCACATAGACTATTTGCGTTGCGCATACAATCGCATCGTGCGTGTACAACAGCACACGTGTCATACAGCACCGTGATTCATTAGCGAGTTATTCATTGGCCGAGCTTTTAATTCTTTGGCGGATTATACTTATTACTTGGCGACATTAAACTCGAAATGGCAGTTGTCGTTCAAGTGTCGTGTAATCGTTCAAGTATTGCCGCGTTGCTGTGAATTTCGTTGTATGTTGAATGATCGTTATATGATGAAATGATTACACACGCATTTTGGATCCAAGATTTTCGACGGCCTTAAAATTCGCAAGTTGACTCTCGGACGGTTCACTAATCAAGCTGTTCCGCTTAATTTTCTTCAGAGTTGGCGCTCTGGACCGCTTCGTTAATTAAATCTTGACATTTTGTCTAATCACTCGCAAAGTCTGGCCGACCACGAACGGGTCGCATATTTAACGTCGCCGTGTATTATCGACGACAAAGATAACCGTTAAAAAAAGTATCGATATTTCACTTACAATACCATGTATATACCATCATGTCTACACTTTAATCGATAAACGTAAAACGTAAAAAATTGGTAATCTATTTATGTGTTAATAATAAAAATCAAGTGGTACCTAATAAATTTGAAAATAAAGCGCGATTGTATAATTTTTTATACTATTTATTATACTATTTTTTATACTATTTATTAATTAATAATAAAACTATTAAAGAGAGAGTATTGATATTTCGCTGCGCGAGAAATAGTATCAAAATAGTAATTTTGGCCCAATCATAAGTAACAGCCTAGCGGACGCCTCTTTAGATTTTTACGGTGTTTACGGTGTTTACGGTCTAATTTAGCGTATTGCGGTGCAACGAGCCTAGAACTTCCCTTTGGGGCGCCGCTTGTTACGAGTTTATTCGCCGCAGCCGAGATTCGATCGGCACGCTTAGTCGGCGAATTAGCGATGCACTCTGAAAAAACGTATTCGAAGCAGCTGGAGCCCGGAGCTCACGTCATGACGGAATCCTAATTAAAGTCCGAAGCAAAACGAGCACGACCGCACCGCACCGCGCCGCGCCGCGCCGGGAGAGGAGGAGAGGAAGAGTAGTAATAACGGCACACTGAGTGAAAGTGGTAATGACTATTAATAGTTGAATAGTACGTACGAAGAGGACGGCGGACACGTATGCTAACTCCTTCCTAGCGCAAATGAAACTTTGCAAATAAATCGGAATTTTCGGAAGGAAGGCAACTTTCCGAAAGAAAGACAACAACAACAGTGGTCGACATTTCCGACAAGAATAACATATAACATAAAAAAAGTATAGAAAAATAAAGATGCGGGACAAAGAAGCTCAATTATGATAGTACTGCAACGCAGCAAATCTTTCCTTATATTGAGAAAACAAATAAGGAAATGGAAAATTTATCCAATGCACGTAAGACAGTTATCATTTTGTATTCAGTTCTTTATCCAGTTGCTTTATAGTTCTACAAAGAAAAACATTTTTTATTTTTAATCATTTTAAAAATAATTTATGTGGATACGACAACTAATGTACATAGGATTTATCTTTGGAGCTTATAGCTCTATATACATGTATACATATATCGGGCCCCTAATAATATTTAGAGTGAAACTTTATTAAATATAATATAATATGAAATAAAAATAATTAATATAGTATAAATAGTGCGATTCAACATACACGATAAAACATTCGTTAATGCGTTATGTTAGGGAACGGTGATTAGAGAAACGGTGATTAGAGAAATCTTGTATCGAGAAAATTAAAGAGATGTACGGCGGTAAAAAGACACGCGGGGCATGAACGACGGATGAGTTATTCTATTTAAATGTGTACGTACTCTTGGATGCGAGTACAAGTGGCGGCTGTGTGCACGAGCGAGCGTTATCTCGCCTCCGCCCTCTCTCCCCCCCCCCTTCGCCGTTCGTGCACGGTTCCTTCCTAAATAAATGCTAAAAATACAATAGTGTACGAGTTCTTTCTCTCTCATCTCTGATAAATGTTGGTCAACATTGTCGCTGCTAAATACATCAATGACAAGCGGCGCGGGTGCGATTGCCGTATGACAAGACGCCGCGCCGCGCCGCGGTGTATACACAGCTGGCGAATAGATCAGGTGAACCCGGCCTCTACCTGCGTGACGTGCGAATATTTATTAATCACGGCCCATAATAGAGCTGTTCCACTTAAGACTCGCTACACACTCGTGAATTTGATATACTTTCATGCACACACTGGCGTGCATTGAGAAAATTTTCCACGCTGATGTTTTACGACTACCTGTCCGCCTGCTTACCGTGCAGTACATAAGTATATTGTATTATATTGAGAGCGATAAAAAAAATTAAAATGTTTTTACTTACAACAATTTTTGTAGTCGACACCGTTTCTCTTATTAATTAAGATTTTCTCTATCTCAATCTATCGCAATACGTAGTATTTAGAAATATACAAGTGTTTATTATGCATCTAATCAATTATCTAATCTAATCACAAGCTAGCTTCTTTCTTGAAGGTGGGTTATTTTTTCCCTCCCTCTTCCCTTCCGCCTACTTTTGTCGTATAATGCACGTTTTGCATTCGTCCTATAATTACCAAATTATTTTCTATTAAGACAAAGGAATTTCGATGTGTAACTTGAGCGATTTTTTCACAATTTTCCTTGCTATCTATTATAATTAAGTAAGTATACTTATCGCGTAAAAATTATTTAATCTTCCCATGTTATTTTTTTACGTGGAGAAACTTGGAGACGTCGTCTTTTATAAGTTTACAATTGACCTGGGTCACGTAAATTTAGCTTTTTGTTTCAAGCAATGTATACATATAACCGGAATATATATAATACGTACGTAAATATCAAAAAGACATCAAGATTAATCATTTAATGTTAGCAATTTTTATTTTACGATGCTTCGATGTTTATTGGATTTACAATCAGTTTACTAAATTCCTAGCGTATATTTGAATATTGGAATAGACGAAATAGACAAACCCGATATTCCTGTATTTCGAACGTTGAAATTTTGAATCGGAATCCTTGGTGTCAGATTTATTCGAACGATAAATTCGCGCTGCTGGAATATTTATAATTCCTAGTTCCGGCTACAAACTTGGGCGTGTAATCGCGCAGGACGTTAGCAATTTAATTACATGGCCGGCATTTGCGATTTGGATTAGGCACCGCCGAGAGAGAGAGAGAGAGAGAGGGGGGGGAGCGCACTTCCTTCGCGCGTCTTTCGCAAACAAGCGTCGCGCGAACGTTATTTGTTCGCACCTCGCTTGTGCAAACAATCCGCGTGATTACAAACGGTCTCGTGTCGGCGCGTCATTATGCACAACGGAGCGGAGCGGAGCAGAAGCTCCTTCGAATTGCAGATCGGAGAGAACGTGGATAATATCTCCTCGGGAGACAATATAATTCCTCGAATTATAGTCATCTCTTTCTCGATTCGGAGAAATTAAAAATAGCACTTGGTCTGTAGGAAATTTACATGCGGCCGGGAAAGACAATGCCGCAATCTCTGAGTGAGGCACACTATATTTTCTTTTCTTTAATGTGAATAATGTGAAAGTGATAGTAGCATTTCACGAGATTACAGACGAAGAATGACAAGTAAAAAATACAATTAACACGTTTGGTATTTTCTATGCTGGTTTGTCTCATATCGTATACTATTTCATCACAAGTGTACGATGAAAACATGGCGATCCAAATATCTCAGTTGACTAAACGACTTTCGAAATAAACGACTCGAGTAACTAAAACTGAGCATGATTAATATACTTATCTTCGCGCTCGACGCAATCTATTCGCTCGCGCGCAGTGCAACGCCGCGTTCAGGAATAATTCTGGAGTTTGCGAGCCACCCGATCGAAAAAATCGGCTCATAAATTTCTCGATTCTCGCAGTCCTGCTGCTTGACTGTTGTATCTTTCTTTTTTTCTTTCGTATCTCTCTTTCCTTTTTACGATCGTGCCTATCGATATGGCGCGTACGCGCCTTCTCGACAAGCGCGCGACGTGTGCGCACGTATTAATAGATTTGTCGAGTCACCACACACACCGCAGCATAGAGCATATTTCGTCGTGGGTGTAACGATACTCGCCGTGCATACAAAATCTTACAGTCGCGTAGATGTTGGGGTTTCGCGTAATTGATTAAGATACAGATACTCTGGTGATCGGCAGAAAACGGCGGGAATCGCTAGCGTGAATTCTAATCCTCGCGACCGTTGGAATTCTCATTAATCAAGCAAGACTCGTTAAGCAAGACTCATCCGATGCATTTGGATTGGATTATGCATTTAACGTGTTGAATAATGTATCGGGCGCCAGTATTCTTAACAAATAGGAATAATACAAATCGCAATACATTCCCCGTTACCTCCCTGCTTTCGATCGTGTCGTCCGTTTTCCACCGTCTCCGCCTTCTCGAGCAATAGCATGTAATTTAAGGAAAAGGAATTGCTTCTTTAAGTAAAAACATGCGAGCATACGATCGACGTGTGTTAGATATACGCATATCCGCGCCGCGAAAATGTATGCGTCCAAACATATGGACATTGCGGAAGTGCAATCAGACTATTATTAAGTGTATCAATACTAATGATGGTAATACACTTGATGATATCTTTAAATCTACTCCAAGTTCTCTAAATGGACGGAGAGAGAGGGTAGTATATATATTTATTACATATACATATTATAGAGTACTTGATCTTTGATTTTAATGTCTCTCTCTCTCTCTCTCTCTCTCTCTCTCTCTCTCTTTGGGATTATTCCCAGAAAATTAAATTTGCTACAAATTGAAATAAAATATAAGCCACTTGCATTATGCAAGATTATTCTTGTTTTGTTCGGCGAGTTTATCTTATCAGTAATCTGTAACAAAATTACCCTTTTGTAAAGGTAAAAAAAAAAGTGAAAAAGAATGGCAAGTATCTGTACCCGTCAGAATAGCTATTGTTCAAAACAATGTTGTTTCAACTATTTACCTATAAAAGTAATAACGTTTCTTAAATATAAATTACAATTAGAGGCTGTGTCGCGCTGCTCGTGTCACGGACGCCGCGCCGCGCCGCGTTCGTACATTTGACATGAGAGGAAACATAACTGCCGTGCCCTCTTGATTCTCTCTTGAATATTACTGTTTAAACGTAGCGCGAAAATGCAAGATCGCATCATCTTCATCGAAGGCATATTTTTATATGTAAATATTGGCTCGTGTTTCGAAAATATAAATCTGTTGAAATATTTTGCCACTTTGTTGCAACAATCGAAGAAAACATGAGATTAAATATGTAGAGGCATGTGATTAACGAGTTTGTTTGTCGTTCTTTCAGCAAACTGTCGCAGTAGAGTAGTCTGAGATCCGGTCACATCTAAACATGGAGTTGACACGATTATCTTCGACACTACCTTTGGCTTTGGCTTTGGCTTTGACCCTGGCCTTCCTTTCGATGGCACAGCATTGCGATGCCGCCTCGGAAAGTATAATAGGTGAGTATTACAAGCGAACGAAACAGAAAGCACGCGCGACGCTTGCACTCGATGATTGCCAGAGTGTTATTTTGATAGCTGACTAATGATCGGACTTGGAAGGGTGCCAACATCGAAATTCGATCGATTGCATCCAGTATAGGCCAGTATAAGAAAAATGCCATCGCGTTGTATACTCTCCAAATTGTATATACTCGATCGTTGCTCGTATAATGTATTCGTAATAATTAAAGAGTGCGCTCTTTGAACAAGAGTTCAAAAGTAATCCTAGAATATTTAATATTTAATGTTGAACAATCAAAATACTTTTTATACAATTGTTAATTGTATAATTTTAAATAATTATTTATATAATATTTTAGGATTAATGCAGATGAGATTAAAACAATAGTCTTCGATAGAGTTTCACATGTAAACACGAACAAATTAATTACCAATTATGAAACGATCATATTGCTTTAAATCTTATATAAATCGCCATTGGATTATATCAAAGATATTCTACCATATCTAATAGGGACTAAAAATGAGGTGAATGTTATTGTTATCGACGTTTTCTCGTCTCGTTTCAGTAACGAAAGAAAACACTAATTATGTTGTATAGTCATGCCTCGCTACATGTACGTTTCATCTTGAATTTGACGTTATTGCATTTATAATGATGATTACCCTTTAATCTACGATTGTAGAATTGTTTGTAGAATCACTTAAAAGTTCTTTTTTTTTCCAATTTTTATCGACATTAGATTCATAGTCTCGAGCTCTACAGCTTTATATAATTCTCTTGATAATTATATATATACATATACATGTATGTATGTATACAACTATGTATATTTTCTCGCTGTTTTACACGTAAACGACAAAAAAATTGACAAAAGAAAAACAGAAAGACAGTAAAAACATCGCGTGTTAAGGTTGGACAGTCGAATCACACTTTTCATCTCGCTTTCATTTGCATTTCGTAATATTATAGTTGAGTCGAGTGATACTTCCGCGGTACGTGAACTCGCAGACTCGGCATGAGCTGCGCATTGCGAATATTGCTGCCGAAGCGATCGAATTCCCGATTCCTGCAGTTGCTTTTCTATCTCGTAATATATTTATACGCGTGCGAGTCCGTCACGCTCCATTTACGTCTTTTAAATGCTCTATTCTTAGCCTATCTCCATTATCTGCCGTTCTATTTGCGCCGGAATCGAATCAAATCTCACACAGTTCGTACGAGTCATCGCGCGAGCGGAGCAGGTCACCGTCTCTCCGTTTAGCATTCTCACAAGAACTTGCTTTGTTCCTCCGCGAGATTTCGCAAGTTTACGTGAGTTTACGCGAGTTACAAATTATTCGGGAGAATTTGCGTGCAAATTGTTTTTTTAAGCAATTCTGTCTGCTATTTTGCAACTACTTTTTCTCTTAATCTTAAATCTTACCCGTTTATCTTAACCTTAGCTTCGCGGGAGCCATTCTCATCGAAGAGTCTACGGAATATTCGTAATTACTAAATTGTAGTATTTTCCAAGCATTATATTTCTCAGTTTACTATATATTACTAAAATTTATAATACAAAAGATTAACCAAATGTTTTGTAATTATTAAGCATCTTTTTCTCTGATTGAATTGGTTTATATGTAAAAACATTGTGGGGACAATTTTTTAAGAAAAAAATGTCAATCTTGATATTTTATTACATGTATAACTTTCCTTAGTGTTTTTCTTTTTCTTCGTATGCACAAATATCTATCGTATCTATTTTATCGTTCAAATAATAATTGACAAAAAAATTTGCACTTTTATATACAAATTATTTAAGTGAACATTTGATGTTATTGGAAAAAAAAATGTTTACCTCTGCTCTCATATCTTTCAAAGTGAATTTGATTTTAATATGGGCACAAAAACAAAAATAAATTTTTCTTCAGCGTAAAGAAAGTAAACTAGACAGAACAGACTGTGTTGAATTAATACTGCTATTGCATTCATTCATGAATTCACGCATGTTGTACAACGAAATGATTTGCACGAAAAAGAAGATTCTACAATCGAGAATTAAAAAGACCGAACTTTGACAAACTGTCAAAGATGATACAAAACTCTTTTACGTAATCTGTATAACTGAAGCTATTTCGCTTCGTATAAATTTTTGCAAATAATCTAAATAATTGAGCTTAATAGAGAGCCGCGATGGACGTAATGTTGCTCTCATCGCGGTCTCTTAACGGACGAGTGATTTTATTCTCGCGACTTACGATCGCGTCATCATTGCGACGCGACGTGCGCGTATTGTGAGAGATATCGGTCAACGATACACGACAATAAAGTCGACTTGACGAGGTCAGTCTGGCCGAGTTGAATTTGCGATGGTAACCGCATCCGCATCCCGGGTATTTCCATCGGAACGTGCATCGGGCGTAACCATATCCGCGCGGAACAACGAGCGGTAAGTTAGTGGCCACTTGCGCCTTACCGCGCTACAGACGCTACAGTGGCTAACAACAAGTGGCAGCTCGGAAATGGTCCGACCCCGTTGCGAGAGCGGGGAACGTGATTCTCTCTTCGCAGCTCGCGCGACGTGCTTTTCAGGTACGTGTACGTCCCGTTGCTAATCGTCCACCGATCCGCGTTGTTTCGCAGAAATCGCGAGCCAACTATGCCGAGTATAGTACGGCTCCATACAGTATATAGTACGACTTCCGCGGCGCGACATGAATCGTACGAGTGTCATCTCGTGTCGCGAGATCGATTAGACATATTCACGCGCAGCGCGGCTTCTCCGCTTCGTCCGCGAATTTATCCTAAACTCGAGTACAGTGTATATGTAAAAATAAACATGTGTAAAGCATCACGATCTCTCGTTACCTGCTCACTCACACATTCTTGCTCGCAGTTGCGATTCGAAATATTTGAGATATACCTGATGCATCTGCACTGCATCTAATCTTTTTATTGTTATAAACCTCTTGGATGAGTAATCAAACATTAATTTTCTTACATTTCATATTTCAAGTTGACTTACTTCCTTCATGTTGCCAAGTTGCCAGAATTAAATACATGAGTTTTTTTTTCTTATTTTTCTTAGCTTAAGAAAATAAGTTGACGCATCACGCATTCTTACGTTCTATTCTGCTTTCCTACTGTCGCAATTGGCGCAATAACAACTAATCAATCGTGAATCAAGAAAATAATGACATTATTAATATGCAAATCAAGCTACGTCACATTGTTGGAGACAACCTTAATAACAGCTTTGGATTTTCCTTCCTATTGTGAAATTAGACAATGTAAACATTGTAAACGATAGAAACTTTTAGAATAGATTAATAGAGTTTAAAAATAATATTACTCTCTCTCGCGCGCGCGCGCGCGCGAGTGCGATCAAGTAGTCTCTGATAATGTCTCTGAGATAAGATCAATTCAAGTCTCTCCGCCGTTAAAGTCAGAATCTTAATATTTTATAATTATAACATTATATGAATAGAGAATTATATAGTTATGGGTACAGGGTTAAATTTAATTTTACATATTATCTTGTGAAATTCAATTTCAATTTAACGCTTTGATCGCTATTATATTAATGCCGCGCATACTAATAATATCCATATTTTCTTCATTAATTATGAAGAATGCATGCAGATGGCGAATAATTTCTTATCTTGATCTTGTTCATTTTTCACTGTTAGTAGTAAATTATGCGAATTAAATGACAAATAAAAATTCTTTTGAATATATGAACGCTTATACACGATTTCCATGCAGATGTGACTTGTATACGATACAATACTATGGCAAAGTATTAATTTTCTCAAAAGTACAATTTATTCACATTCATCGCATACGTAAGATTGATATCTAATGGAATAAATGCCATGCTAGCTTCATGCCATTTTGCCACTTTTTGCGCGTTCTCTTTACACTGCTCTCCGAGTTTTTAACCGTGCAAACACAGCTCGAGGAGCGCAAGAAAGAAAAAGGAAAGCACCCGGAAGATGCGCGGAAAAGAGAAAGTGAAAGAAAAAGCTGTATGAGGAAAAAAGTAACAGAATATGAGAAATAGAAATAAAAAAAGAAAGAGAGGCTGCGGTGCAAAACTTTTTTCAACTTGTGTGGCAAGCACCGAATGTTTCACCGCTTTTCTCTGCAAGATGATGAACGAACGAACGAACGAAACCGGGAAATGAAAGAAAGGAATGTACAGATAAGTGAAAACGAAAGAAAGAATTTAAAGCGAAACGGTCGCGCGAACGCCAACCAACTTTTCTTGCACACGCATTCCTGCGCACTTTGAAGTAATGCTATATCAAAGTTTCTTTCTCCTATTGGAGATATAGTTAATGAAAGCAACAGAAGAGTACAATAATTGTCATTCATGATTAATTATTAATAATATTAGCATTAACGTCTCGAAAGTGAACGAGAGTTCGCTGATTGATTACCCTGCCCCCCATTTATACAACCTTTACACAACATAATTTCTGCGAGTTCTGCGACGTGTCACTATCTATACTTAATAGTCCCACACAATACTAAGACAAAATACGTTTTTATTTTGCTAGTCGGCATTTGATACATTCTTTGGAAGAGTGTACTTGCTAGAAAAGTTACGAAAGTTACGCTTGATTAAAACAACGAACCACGTATTATTATTATTATTTCTGCTTGATTTTTTTTGCGCAACAATTCTTTAAGAGACTCTATTACGAAATTAATTTCTTAATTTCAATATGTAAAGTGTAAGAAAATTATTAAGTCGAGTCTCCTCTCTCGAATCAATTTCTTAAATCAACTTATAAATTGATTAAATCATAAATATATGTATAAATAAAGGTATAAGATAGATATATTAAATGTCTATCATTTTTTTTCTCTTGCGTATAAATATTTTCTTATTCTTTCGCAGAAATATTTTCACTGATTTTAAAATGTTATAAACATTAAATTTTGTCACGACAATTTATTATTCCAATTTCTACTTCATTACACTTGCAAACATTTTTTCTCGCTGTATACCTATTTATTATAAAATAGAAATACAGATGTAATCTTTTCAAACTTGTTAAAACAAAACAACGATATTTTACAATTGGACAATTTATTATGTATATACGATAAAAATGTAATTTTTTAAACATTCCCAATAAGGAGTGGCAGTATTCAAAAATTTTGAACCGTTTGTCTGAAGAATCGTCAATGAAGGGAACACGTGATCCTCTCTCGTGTGGGATTTTTCACATAGAGAGACACAAATGAGTCGAAGAGAGACGACACGCAAATCCGCCTCAAAAACTGCACGACGCGTTAAATCTCTGAGAGCAGTGACAGAGTATACAAAGCGCTTTCTCGAGGGAAAAAACGCCAAACTTATCGTTTCCATTTGGAGACGGAGAAGGAGGAGGAAAGACAAGAAGAAAAGTGAGAAAAACGATATTTTATTCTGCTCTAGAATGTGATATTTTGTCTGAGCAAATAATTAAAAATTAAAATAGATGAAGCCAAATAGTAATAACGCGCTCTCTTGTATATATAGAAATGGGAATTCGAAAATAGAGAGCACAAGCGTTACTTGGTTACAAAATTTAACAGTTTGGCAGATTACGCTTCGAAGAGAGAGAGAGAGAGAGAGAGAGAGAAAGAGAGAGAGAAAGAGAGAGAGAGATTGAGAAATTGAGGGAGAAGCGCGAGAATTGACTGGAGTTTTACAGAACAGTTGCTTAAAGTGTGCAGGAATATGTGCGCGAGGGAACCGGAAGGGACGTTGGTGATGGCGGCTTCGTCGACCTAGCAGTGGAGCGCGACATGATTTTCACTGGGAAATGGACAATTTAACGACTAGGATGCGTCCTAAGGTACGTTCAGGACGTTGTCCTGCTTAACTTTTTGTAGGGTAATACGAAACAGGAGCGAGAGAGAGAGAGAGAGAGAGAAAGAAAAACCAAAGTAAAAAAAGCCCATTAATTGTGAAAAGAGTTTATCTCATTGTCAGTCATCTTAGATTAATTAAAAAATATTTGCGAAATATATTTTTCGCATAATATCACATCTATACGGAGGAAAAGTCACCGGGTAAAATCTATCGCGCACTATATAAAATTAGCTTAGCTTGTCAAGACTTAATTTCAATTCTAATTGCGATTTAATTACGGAGAAAGCGGCATTTCGTTTGTTGGCAATTTCTAAAGTGTTTCAATACATCGTATCCAATTCAGCAATTGAGCCTTATTATTAGAATGTTACTAGATACGATCTTTATTAGAACCGATCTACGTCCACGATCGCTCGAGATCCAGAACGCAACAGTAAATCTTTGATCGCTCTACTCGTACGTACACGACGCGACGTATGTATGAAGGAACGAGGAAGCCTCTATAGCGTACCAAGGTCGATCGATTGTGTTTATAGCGCTTGCGACTCTATTGCGCTCACCATGTATTCTATCTATGTAAGAGAATGTATTCATTCTTTTCATCATTCTACGATTATTGCTGTTCGATTACAGGAAGCCGGGAGACGTGCGACATCGAGGGGGAAGATATCACGGTCGATAAGATCCTGAACACGAGTTGCTTCCGCTGCATTTGCAAGGTAAACCGCGTGCAAGGTAATCGGTAATGCCAACACGTTAATCGGCATCCAACACAGCGCAGGAAATTACAATTATATAATAAGTTATGCCGTACGTTTGATAAGACAGATTTAACATGTATCGGAAACTTAACAGGGAAAGATTTTATCTTGGTTCAATTCATTTACGCGATGTACGTAGGGTTGTAAATCGGGAAAAATTGGTAGAAATATACCTAATCATACTCTGTGTGTGTGTGTGATTGGGAAATTTTTAAGTTGCAACATTACAATATTCAAAGATTTATCTTTGAAAATTCAATTTCGGAGATTTGACAAACAATATCTCGGCATATGCCGTAGCACGTGATCAATCAAGTGTTTCTCTCGAACGAGAAACTGCGAAAGAGGATGGCGAACGCAACAGGAGAGCGGAGCCCTGCGCGAGAAACACATATGTCGCGCCGACAAGATTAGCGGTCGAATCGCGAAAAAGTCTGCTCGGTCGTCGTATTCGATACGGCGTGGCGCGGCTCGGCGCGGCGAGAAAGACGGAAAGCTGCGTGATCGTTTTCATAGTCCAGTTCGTAGATTATGTCGTTATCAAAGGCGACGAGGCAACGCCATGTGGTGACGGAACGGTTAAAGGGGTTAAAGTAGCTTGGCCTGGTTCGGGAGGTCAAAGAGAGGAATTTCCACATCAATCCGCGTGTTGAGCGCGATCGATTCGCGGTTACACAGCAAATCGTATGTATGCATACACATACATAGGCATTCATATATATAACGTGAATCTTATGACACGTTGCTGTCGCCGTCGCGCCGCGCCGCAGCCTCGCGGCATCTCCCGACGCGCACCGACTGCAACGCGAATGATCTTAGCGCGACCGCGGCGATTTATCTGCGCGTTTGGTTCATTGACTCGTCGACTCGTGGCCGACCGAGATGAGGCTTCTTGTTTTCACCCCGCTGCCGCCGTTGCTACTGCTGGCTGCTGCTACCGCTACCGCAACGAGCGGCACGCTGGCGGCGGCCTGTGACATAATTATTTGTTTGTTGCGCCGAAGCGCTCGGCCGCGATTTATGAGATACAATCATAAATCGCGTCCAAGCGAACATTTAGCTACTTTAGACGACGGTGTGCGCATTTATTTATTCACATTTCCCATCGCAGAGATTTATTAACTTTCCAATCATTTCATTACTCTTGTTTGAGAAATTATTTTATTTAAATTCCTATTGCAATAATGTACTTATTTATTCCTACACATCGTATCATATATATATATATATATATATATATATATATATATTGTTATAGTAATG